>BPLR01015704.1:0-25525 GCA_021605095.1 Caerostris extrusa | reverse complement strand
TGCATGAATATTTTCGTAATTTTTTTTTTTTTTTTTTTCTTTTCACGACCTTGTGTAATATTATATTATTTATTATTATTTTTTTAAATTTATTTAATGATCTTTTTATGTATAATATTTATATTTTTACTTTAAATTCTGTGATGTGGGTATTTTTATATGTATTTATCTTTTTTTCTTTTTGGGTAAAATGAGCTGCGAATCAGTTAGTTTTGTTGAAACTGTGTTTTTAAACAGATCATTGAATGTATTAAATTGAAAATGACTGTTGTTGTAATATATATTTTTGTAAATTATCAAAGTCATTGTTAAAATGAAACAAATTAAATAATTGATTAATTATTAAATAATTTTATGGTGGCCAGTATATTCTGCCAGTTGATTGTATTATTATTTTTTTTTTAATTTTTCATTTGTTTGCTTATTATTTCTTTTTTCCGCAATAAAAAATTGAATATAATGGTAATTTCCCTACAATTTCTGAAATATATTTGAATTAGTCAATTTTGATAAATGGTATGAACAATTATTTATGCAGATATAACGTAAATATAGGAAAAGGTTGTAGGAGATTTATTGTTAAGATGAACTTAACAGTATTTTATTAAGAAAGATATTTTGACATTTAATATAGTCAATTGACACCTCTAATAATATCATGCTTACTTATTATAGCTAATGCCACTGTTTGATTCTTAAGAGAAATAACTCATTGAAGAGAGTCAGTGGCTCTTAGGAATTATAAATCTATGATGAAATGCTTTGTGTTAGCTGGATGAAAATCACATTCAGAAAGAGAAATTATTATTTCTCTTTTTCATTATTATTAAAGGTCAAATCATTTGTGCCTTTCTATTGCATTTGATTTGAAAAGACTAATAAAACAAATATATTCCCATAATTATTAATTAATATATAATAATAAGTAATAATAATATATATAATTGCAATTAATTAATTAATAATAATATATAATTATTAATATGCAATTCCCAAATAATATATAGGGGCCAGCGCCGAGGGGGATAGCTCTCTGGCGCTCGGTACCACAGGTTTCGGGTTTCGGAGCCTCGGCGGGTGCCATGGATGTTTGTAGGTTCGAATCCACTTTAAACTGTAGGTCCCGGTCTGTTTAGCCCAAAGTGTGCACAAGATGACCGCAGAGCGACAAACCAAACCAAACCAAATAACATATAATAATTAACATATAATTCCTAAATAATATATAATAATTAATATACAATTTACAAATAATATATAATTCCTAAATTATATATAATAATTAATAAGCAATTATCTATGTACAACCTTCTCAATCCGAAATAAACTATTGTTTCAATTACTCAGCTATAATTAGATACCACGAATATGCCTAAAAATATTTATAATTAAAATGAATATCAAATAAGACAATAATTAAGATATGTTTTTTAAGCTATTACATAATCAAAAAAATACCTATAACTGGTTATACAAAAATAATCATCTGCAGTAATTCCTATTGATTTTTTAAAATGAACAATACGAAACAATAAACCATGAATGAATGCAAGAGAAAATGTCAAAGTTTACTTTATAATTACTCTGAAAGTCTACAAAGCGTGGTAAGGTAATTATGAAAAAATGCCTGTGAAGGCGTTTTTCTGTATTACACAACTCCATGATGAAATAATTTTTCCTGTGATATAAGCGGTGTTTCTTATGATGTTTTTTGGTTGCTTATTATGGGAAAAATAATAATAAAGCTTCTGTTCCGAGTTTTGTAATTAACAATAAAGCATTGTTTATATGAGTTGGCAAAACATACATTAATTAAATACTGTTGTATTAAACAATATTCATGAAAAAAGACCATGATAAATAAATAGAAAATAACTACTCGAAATTAACAAACGTGAAAATTATTCCTGCAGAAAAAAAAAAAGAAAAAAAAACTTGAAAAGATCTTTTGTGGGAAATAAAAACGTTATTATATTTACATGCGTTTTTTTAAGTTATGTCTATTGTTTATTTGCTATTTATTATAATTAAGAAAATGTAATTTGCGCAAATTTATAACATTGGTCTTAAAATTTTAGGATGTCAATTAATTGTAGCAAAATACGTAATCCCTTTGTGAAAACCTTTGTAAGTGATAAAAAATGGATTTTATTACAGAAATTATCATTGCAAAAATATAAAATTTTGTTATTAAAAATAAAAACAATTTTCGAAAAGTATCTTTTTGCAGGACTGATTTTTTTGGTTAATATTTCAAACACAAGAAAAATTCTAATATATTTGGACAACGTATTGCTTATTAGAATTCATTGTTTGAAATTAAAAACAATTTGTATGTCTTGTAATCCAGTTGTTTCCTTTAAAATATACGATTGATAAATATGCTGAGGAAAATAAGTATACTACAATAGGTAGATCTTTGCTTACAAGATTTTTTTTCTATACTCTACTAATACTCATAGCTGCCATGATAGTCTTTTAGGAAACTATTTTCTCTTTCCGTACCAAAAATATAAAATTAAAAGGTTTCGAATTATACGAGGGTAAGGCGAAAAGTTATTGGCCTGACAATGAAAGACTGAGACTTTCAATTAAAAAATGATTTTATTTTTCTTCAATAATCTCCTTTGATTTCAACACACTTGATCCAACGTTTCTCCAACATCAGTATTCCTTCCCGGAAGTGAGAGTCTGGAAGGTTGTAAAAACATTTATCTACGGGCCTCTCAACTTCTTCATTGATACGAAGTGCTTCCCAGAAACAAATTTCTTCAAGTTTGGGAACCAATGAAAGTCTGAGAGTGCCAAATCAGGAGAATAAGAGGGATGGCCGAGCAAACTATACCCCAGATCCCGCAGTTTTCCTATCGCCAACGCACCCTTGTGCACAGGTGCGTTGTCCTGGTGAAAGATGATTTTATTTCTTCAAACCAGGCCTCTTCTCGCGAATTTTGGCATCCAGCTGGTCAAAAATTTGGAGTAATATTCGAGTGTAGGCGTTTTGCCTTTGCAAGGTAATCAATTAACAGGGATTCCTTTCGCATCCCAAAACACGCTGACCATGACCTTTCCGGTATACGCTATCGACTTTCTTTGACGCTGAACCAGGGGCTTAAACCCACTGCTTGGACTACTGTTTTGTTTCTGACTTGTAGTGGTGGACCCATGTCTCCTCCATGGTGACAAAGTCGTCGCACAAAATCGGTCGGATCCCCATTGAATTGGTCCAAATATTGCTGTGAAAATTGTTTGCGTATTTGCTTTTGAACGGCATTCAGCAAATGCGGCACCTATCTTGCGCAGATCTTTCGCATCCCTAATTTTTCGCGCAAAATGTTTCTCACCCTTTCTCCCGATAACCACAAGGCCTCAACTATCTCACTCACCTTCACTCGCCTATCGTCCAACATGATATCAGGCACTTTTTCGATGGTTTCCGGTGTAGTGGCGGTTTTTGGACATGGGTCATCACGTGGGTCATCTTCGAGGGATGTGCGGTCAAGTTTAAATTCAGCCTCCCTTTTTAACGGTTGACATGGAAGGAGCAGAGTCCCCGTAAACTTTTGTCAACTTCGGAGGAATTATCTTAGGGGTTAATCCATCCAAAACGAAGAATTTTATGAACGCACGATATTCAAGTTTAACCATTTTAACGAAAATACCAAGACTTCTAATGCAAAAAAAAAATCGTAAACAAACTAACAAGTTGAAACTTGTAATACGAACTAATGACACGTGTACGCAAGCAGGAAACATAAATTATTTGTGATTAGAGCGCCATCTCTGCGTCAGGTCGAGAACTTTTAACCTTACCCTCCTAAAGGGAATCCAAAATATTCATGTAGATTAAGGCCTCCTCCTTACTCACTTTGTTCATGTAGATTATTCATTTGAAGCTTTCACGAAATTCCCACAGAATCAAATAGCAATTATTAATTAACATGTCATGCTAATCACTAATTAACATTACTAATTTACGCCATGTAAGCTTTATATATTAAAACTTTAATGCATCTCCTTCAGAGTTATAACCTACTTCTCATTAAGCATTGCTGATTGTTTATAAATGCAGCACTTTAAAATAAAATAATCTTTCTACTAATATATATATATATCACCTGTCATTTTAAACAAGGATAAAAAAATAACAACATGGAATTTTATCGTTAGTTGCAATTTCTTACGGTAAACGTCGACGTTACTGAGACGTTTAAACTTATTGAAGTGGATAAATTAAACCATTAATATCCGCGTCAATAATCGCCAAGACTTCAGAAGTAAGATAGACTTGTAATGCAATGTTAATAGTTACAGCTCTAGGCTAGATAATATCAGCATAGGATAGTAAAAAGGTAAATTCTTATGTTTTAGTCTTTTGAGAGATATATTATGATAAATGTATAGCACTCCTAATTTTTTTGTATTTTCTTTTTTGACTGCTATTTAGTAGAAGTTTTGAAATTAGATGAATGCGACTGTTGAGAATTAACACATTTAATATCTATTTGGCAATCTGGGCATGAATGATTAACGGATAAGCAATTTGAAAAGTTTATTTCAAGTGATAAATACTTGGAGAATGTCTGCACATTTAGAGGTTAAACACCTAAATGGATTTTGATGTAAGGTTTTATACAACAATTAAGATATTCAGCTTTAGAAGGAAAATATCACAATTTGCCAAAATAAGATGTTCCATTGGCATTATTTCAGAAGCATTTTTGATACTGATTCTTACAACAAAAGAAGCACTTTGATCTTTTATTTTAGATCATGTAAGAAAAATTAAGTCTAGTTCGAATACTACGCATGAGAGACCTCTTCGATAGCGCTTATAAGGTCATATACGTTCAGGTCCAGTTCATTAGACGATGTCTCAGAGAGATGTCTGAGGAAATAATATATATGCTTCAATCTAAGCAATTTCAACCATGAAGACTTCATGATAAATTGTGTAAAAAAGCAAATATATATATATATGTACGAATATATTGAGATCACTACAAGATGTTTAAAAACAGATAAAGTATGTGACGATGAAAAATAAAAGATGAGAAAAAGAACGAAGGTAAAAATCACGAGGTCACCTCAGATACATGTAGACATAAGGAGATATGGTCCTAAGGGGCCTCAAATATTAGTAAAAAAAAAACTGGCAAATTTTTTCCTGTCAACGAAGCAACACTTGTTCTTGTGAATCATATTTTATTCAAAAATATAAAAATCCTACTTTGTTGAAAATCTGTTGTTGCTTTTTCTATAATAAAAATATAGAAATAGTTCATAAAAAATATGGAAATGAACTTTTTAACCAGATGCTACTTCCTTCAGACCAATTTTTGAAATTAGTAATGATCGATTACATATAAGTTTATTAAAAGCTAACTTTAACAGCTAAATAACAGCCCAAACTTTGCAATTCCTTTATATGAAACAAGCTATATTTTTATTTGTGTAAGATATGTGTATGAAAGACGAGTACATGGAAAATTATATTGTCGTCCTTTAAAAACTACACAGACCCAAGAGACAAAGATATTTATCCTGAAGTTAAAATTTTCTGTAATGAAAATTTGCAATGGAGCAGTTGTATCAGGTTCTCTCACAGATAATATTAGAATATAGTTTAGAAAATTATGTTTGTATTGAAGTTAAAGCTAAAAGCATTAAACATATTTTTACTTACTGCATGGTTCATCAAAAAGCATTTGTATATAAAAATGAATCGCTATATAAAAGGCTGTTTGTGTTTGTGTATACAAATGATTTAATGCTATCAGATTTATTCATTCAATAAAAAGACAAGCTATTTTCAAATTTTGTAAATATTTGAACTTCCATTACCAAAATATTATTTCTACATGCAAATGTAATGTAGCTCTTTAGAGAACTAAGCTGATACATGCTATTAAATTTGAATAAAAATCACATTTTTAGTGAATAGAAATACGATTTTATTTTTTTTTTTTCACAATAAATTATACCTTTTTAAATTTTATACTTCGTAAGTAATTTTGAAAATGAATGGTTTATGTGACTTATTTCATAGAAATTGCATATAGAGTTGAAATGGATATTTAAAAATAAATGTGTATAATCATGTTTCTATAAATACAAAATGTTTTTTATAAATGCTTTGTATAAATACTTTTATGAAATGCTATATATAAATGCTTTTATAAATACAAGAAACAACAGAAAATAACTTTAACGAAAGATTTCATTCAAAAAAGCAATACTTTTTTGAAATGCTTGGGAGATAAAAGTGTTTTTACGAAATATCGATGTTGAAAAAGAATTTAATTCATAGAATTTTATAGAGGAAACGGATAATGGCAGTAATTTACCAACAAATGCTGAAGAAGAAGCTGCTGAGTTATCAAACTATATGATTTCCAAAAATCATGAAATAAATTTGTCTTTTTGAGGTAGGAAAATATTTCTAATATTTTGAAATGAGAATATCATACTTCAATAAAATTCATTTTGCAAAAGAGGTTTTTCAACAGCAAAAATAAAATTCAATTCTCTAAAAGGTTGGAAAAAGTTTGTAATATTGTAATTGTAATATCTTGTAATGTTTAATATTCATCCAAATTTAAATCTATAATTTTAATTAACAATCCAAACTTATAAATATGAATACTTGACCTAAAATTGATCCCCAGTAATATTATATTCGTAACTGTATAAGATAATTGTTTTCGTTTAAATTTTCTTTTAAGATTTGTTATGGAAAAAAATGTTTTTAATTCGTACTTTAAAAACATGTATTCTATACTGGTCCCAAAATGATTTGCTCTGGTAACAGATAATAATAATAAATAAGACTTAATAATATAAAAAATTAGACTTAAGAATATTAAGAAATAAGACTTAAATAGACCGCTTAAATAAAACTTAAGAATGTTTATCTCGTAACTATTTATTGTAAACTTTTATAGCATTTAATTATAAATTTTTTGTATTCAATAACATTAAAAATGAAAGCAATTCAAAGTTAAAGGGTTTGTACGTTATTTAGTATCATCCAATGGCAAATCTGTGTTAATGGCAATCCCTGTATTAAAATAGTAGCAAATTTCATTATTTGAAAAAAAAAAAAAGAACATAGTTTCTCAAAGTTTGAAACAAAACTGTATTAAAGAGTTTTATTTAATTCATTAATCATTCACGGAATCCTGCACATTTTAATTCATATTCCAAAACTATAAAAAAGGAAAGATGAAAGAATTTTTCTTTGCAATCATCAAAACTTTTTCCTCATTTTAACCAAACTGTTTCATATGCCTTATTTACCTCTAGGTAAATCGATATTTCATATCCTTTTTTTTATTTGTCTCTAATAAAAAGTTAACAACCATAAATAATTTTATTGTGTCTGCATTTTCACGAAATCACTTACTTCATTCATTCCCGCCATTCACCTTTGCTCTAACGAGGAATAATTTTTCTCAACATTGGACGGTATCGATTTTTCTTAAGGCACTACTTTTTACTGTACTTTTTCTGTTTCGGCGAAACCTTGTCTTTCTTTTTTTATTAACACCACCTTTTTTCTGCAGATTCTTTGGTCAAGAAAGTAATCTATACTTTCTTACTATTTTCAATTATGTTGTAGCGTTCTGTTTCCGATGTTATTTTCTCAGCGTAAAGTTTGTACATGAACAAATTTATTTCCTTTTGTAACATATAAAAAATATGTCTTATCTTAAACTTTTAGATTTGAAAGAATGAATTGGAGTTACGGAACTTTAAATTATCCAGATAAAACTGGAATTAGTATGTAACACAATTATTCTTTTTAAAGATTTTTTTTTTTTTATGTCTTAGGATAAATTGTTTAAGGTTGCAAAGTAATTGATAAAAGTTGTTAAATGATTTTATTGCACAGTCGCTACTGCCTCCCGCCCCTCCCCCTTAAAAAAATGGGATACACTTAGTGACTTATGTCATGATCTAATGATAATTACGTAAATGTTATTGCTAGAAATTGCTCCAAAGGTACAATGCAGTTAATTAACAAGATTATTAACTGCTAAAACTTGAATTTTCTGTTAAAGAACCTGGATTTCTACCGCAATCAATTCAGCGTATGATAAATGTTATACCGGCCATTTTTTGTTATAAATTCTTATTAGTTTTAATGTTACAGAAAATGAGCTATATCAAAATTATAACCTTTTCATTCATTAAGTGTTACTGTCTTCTTCTGTCATGATAAAGATGAAATTTATGTGATTTTACTGAAAAACACCTACTAAACGATAAAAATAATTAAAATTGTTCTGTTTTCGATGCTATTTCTCAGCGTAAAGTTTGTACTTGAACAAATTTATTTCCTTTCGTAACATCGAAAAAATATGCCTTTGTTAAACTTTTATATTTGAAAGAAAGAACTGGAATTCTGGAACTTCAAATTATCTAGATAAAACAAGAAATACTTATACAATTATTCTTTTTAAGAATTTTTTTATGTCTCTGGATAAATTGTTTAGGTCGTAAAGTAATTGATAAAAGATGTAAAATATTTTTTGTTGTACAGTCACCACTGCCTCGCTTCCTCCCCGAAAAATGGGATACACTTAATAACGTACGTAAATATCATTAGATCAGAACATAAGTGTTATTGATAGAAATTGCTCAAAGGATAGGGTACAATGTAATAGATTAACAAGATTAATTAATTGCTTAGCCTAAAATTTTCTTTTAAAAACCTGGGATTTTTACAACAATGAATTCAGCGTATGATAAATGTCATATCGACCATTTTATTACAAATTTTTATTAGTTTTAAAGTTACAGAAAAGGTCATGCATCAATATTACTTCAACATTTAGCAATTTTTTTTTATCCATGACTCCATATTATTTTAATTAAAAGTCGGCCAAAAATACTTAATAGTCATTTTATTTATTAAAGTCCTGATTTCTGTAGTATAATTCCGCTTTAAATTTATTGTATTCATAGAATTACAATTTGCGTAATATTTTCAAAAATAAATACAAATAATTATATAAATACAAATAATTACTATCTTCTTCTATCATGATTGCTAATAGAAAAGCAAGGAGAAATCCATGATTTTACCGAAAAACCATATTAAATGATAAACATAATTAAAATTGTTTATTTAATTAATATTTATACATTTTTATTACTTTATCTTAATTTTACCATTAAAAATAAATATATTATTTAATGGCAGGAGGTTTTGTAGGAGTCTTAAATTTTGAAGTTGGGGTACAAGTAAAAACAGTGAAGATTACCATTGGTTTTTAACTGTACTACACTAACTAAAGACAGCTTTGACTGTTAACTTTAGTTTTCAACCAGAAGGGCTTAGCTTTCACCAGTGAAGATTACCATTTTTTTAGAGCTCTTTCAACCAGAAGGGTGATAACCATCTGAATTGTAAGAAGGTCTATAAAAACAGTTGAATTTGAATATGTTCAGAATATTTGAAAAATAAATAAAATGTAAAAATCGAGCCGAATAAAAATGGAAAAACTTAAGAAAATAAAAATAATGGAAAATGACTATATTAAAATTCTGTGGTGTTATTTCAAAGAAATATTCGGTACATAAGTAGTAGTCTCCTGAATTGCAGTATTTTCATGATTATCCAGGCTGCTAAAGAATTCTTTAGAGCAGGGGTCTCCAAACTTTCCAGCCTTAGGGCCATACTGTTTACTCCAGTAAGTATCAAAGGCCAAAACCGTTTTAATTTTTCTTCCATTATCTATAATTTCTAGACTATTCCGTTCCTGGGGTATTTTCAGGATAAAAATCATATGTTTGATTCAGGATATATACATTCCAAACATCGATATACATACATATGCGATACTCTTTACCCCAACATAACTACCGCGGGATGTTCACTAGTTTATAATGTTAGTGGGATTCATTTCAATTATTTGTTAGTTGTTATGCTTAAGTTAAATTTTCTGCGTAATATGTATGTCATTAAGCTTTTACCTAGCAAGCAAAATAAAACCGAGTTATTGTCATTCTGTGTTTTTTTTTATACAACTTACTACAGCAACAATAAGCTATTCGCTGTCGCGGACCCACTGGCTGTACTTCGGAGACCCCTGGTTTAGAGACGCGAAGAAGAAAATCATTAAGAGGAGGAATGGTAAAAGCTTTCTGGGCATCAGTATCTCTCACATAACATTTTGATGAGGTGATTTGCCGAAAAGTAATGTTTTGCATTGTTTTGATAATTTTCAGATTTGTTTTTAGTAACATAAGCAAGAGAACGTTGGTATAGGGTGAAAGACAGCAGTATATGAAATAATTTTATTATTTATATCCATAGTAGAATTTCTGTTAACGAGGGGAAAGATTTTACTGAAGGTCGTGCCGAATTTAGATTTTGAATGCTCAAAGTGTTTTTCACCTCTTCAAATATGTTGATCTAAAAAGTATGCTTAACTATTTGATATTGTTTTTCCAAATATAATAAAGTTTCTATTAGCATATTTAATACAATAAAAGAAATTTCAAATTTCATTACCCAAATCTCTAGTAATTCATATGGGAAGGAAAGACAAAGTAACCGAATATTATTTTTGTTGCAGTTTCACATGTATGTTTTGTATTTAAATCCCACATAAGATTACATTTGGGCCGAAAGGAATTAATTTTTAAATCAAGAGTAAAAAACGTTGCTGCGTTGACTGCTTGTGCAAAGGATCTTGAAGACATGGCGTTTTGTGCTCTGAAGATAACTATCAGGATAATGTAAAATTATTAAGCTTGCCTTTTTTTGCTGCAAATACTGTTTGCATTCCAGTAGATTAAATTTTTACAAAAAGTCATTATTTGATGTTACTAGTATGGGTTGTCGAAAGAGTCTGCATAAAAATTCCTAATTTATTGATGTTTTTTTTTTTTTCGTTTTTTGCATGAAACGTAGAGCTTCAAACAACTTTGGGAATGCTGAGAGTTGGCTGTGCAGTTCTTTGAGTAATGACAGCGGTGTTATAAAGTCCCATTGGTCGACTCTTCTCAGCTTAAAATGTGTTGACATGTACAGGAGTGGTTCGGGTCTGAGAATTGCAGCTGACTGCTTGTACAAAGGATCTTGAAAGTTTGGTATTTTGCGAAGGTTCCTGGAGTGAATGAGGTGTTTCCCTAGAGATTGTCCTTTTTCAGTTGTGATTTAGAAAAGGCAGGGCATCCGATCCTTGAGACTTCGTCCTTTGTCATTGCAGTTTATGCAAGTTTTTAATGATTTCTGCAGTTCATTCTTCAATGCAATTTGTCCTTCAATCCTACCTCAGTGATATTGTGCCCATTTCAGTCAACATTACGTACTGGCAATTTTCATTCGAATAGTCAAATAGCACTGTAATGATCCGACGGGTAATATGTACCACTACAGCTGTAAGATAAAAATTTTATTCTAACTTGAAAAATGTCCCTTACATTTAGATTTCTATTGAATTGCACAAAGAAAATAGACAGAGGCACTTTTGTTTTGATTTTCTTAAAATGAGCAATCTTGATCATGGAGTTCTTTTCTTTAAGGCATTTATTTTAATTTCGTCAGTTGTGTCAACTGGGAGACCTTTCGGGACAATTTTGTTCCTAGTGTAATTATGTAGTGTTTCCTTTTCGTTCTTAGGTGTAATTATGTAATATTAAAGCTTTATATTTGCTAGGAAGCTGGTTATTTTTGTATACAAGTTCTCGTTAGTTGGAAAAATTTCCATGCATTTCTTTGTCAGCTTATTTTCAGCGCCCGAAAGTTTCTATACTGTGAGGGCCAGAATAATTAAATGCGGTGTGGATGGAGTTTGTTCCATTTCATTGTCTTTATGAGCCTCTTTGAATCATCTTAAGTTATGCTATCAAATTTGTTGTTTAAAAGAATCTTGAAAAATTCCCCAAATGATCCTCAGCAATACGAATTAGTTGCTTTTTGTTATACTGGAAGCCATCTTGAGAAATATTTATTAATTTAGCTGGTTTTCGTATATATTCTGTAGCTCTTTTGACAGTCTTCAAGTTAACATTATCAACATTTATACCGCATTAAAATCAATGCTATCATTATGCATAGAACAATTTATTACTCGGAATAAACCAATATAAGTCAGCATATCCCGAGTTTCCAATAGCAGCTTTTGCTACAGTAGGAGTTCTATTTCAATTTGTTCATGCTCTGAATATCTACGAGTATCCTTTAGAAATCTTTGTTGTCCATGAATAAGCCTTTGATGATAGTCAACAAGAGTCTCAGATTCATTTTCGTATACCATATCCAAAATTTTCTGAAAAGTTTGCTGCGTAGGAAGAAGGAAAGCATCCTCAGAAGGTGAATTATTATTATCATTCCTTAGAGGAAACATTCTCAGAAGGTGAATTGTTCAAATCAGGAATGTCTGATTGCAATAAAGGCTTTCCACAAAGTTCCTGAGAAAACCTTCCTTTTGAAGTATCCACTACCTCCGTCATACTTCCTAACATATAACTCAAGACACCTCTAGTAGCTGTTGGCTTTTCAATACACATCAAAGTATGCCAAGTCCAATAAATATAGTTTTCTAACTGCACTGGTTATTTATGGCTAAATGATCAAAGTGAAATGATTTCTTTTGCAAGATTGTGCTTTAATAGAAAAACGTGTTTTAAATAAATAAACTATGGTAGTTTTCCCTAAAGGAATTAAAAAAATTTTTTAGAAAAGAATTGAGTAGAAAATTAATTATTCAGCATTTTTATTCTTTTAATAAGGTAATTCTCCATTAAATAATTTAACCACTCTTCCTTTTTGTAAAAAAAGATATAGTTATTTTTTATTTATTCATTTCAAATATTCTCACTACTGTTAATAGTTTATTGTTATGACATTCATAGTTTTCATTTAAAAATTTAACCTATTCATTTTGGCTTTGTTAATACTAGAAATTGATATTTTAATTTTAATTTATATCTTTGTTTATTTAATGTTTAATTAATATTCGTGTCATATGGTGTTTTTCGTATTTCTGATTAATGATTCTACTTGTTAATTTTTGTATCATAACTTTTAAGTTAGAAATTAAGTAGTATCTTTTTTTTTTTTTTTTTTTTTTCAAATTTAAAATTTTGATTGCGTGGCATAATTCATAATCAAATCAAATTAAATTAGATATTATATTAATTAGTTTTCTCTTGAAATTTCCTAAATTTGGATTTGTAATTTTGAATTGTTTTCTCAACAAAGGTGCTTAAAAAAAACTTTTTTCTATTATTAGTATTTTAATTTCACCTGCGTCGTGCCATGCCATTTCTGCTAGTAGGTCTACAAATATAACATATTTTTATTTAACAAGAGATATTTTTTTAATATGAAGTACATACAATACAGTATAGTTGGAAAAAATACCTATGAAATACACAATTTTATTGTAACAGATAAACTGAAAAGTTCGTAGGCTGACACATAGATGGCCCTACTAGTATTAAATCCATATAATTTTTAAATAGCCCAAACTTCCAAAAAGACGTGTATAAATTTGACAGCTGTTGCACTATTAGTATGTGAGTTATTGCTTTTTTAGTGTTCATCACGTGCAGTCCACTCGGCTGACTGTCGATTGGACTCCGGTGTGAAGTGATGGAGCAATGTTTCATCCAATATCACATATCGACGCAAAAATTCGGGTTTAATAAGATTGAACAGCTCCAAACACTGCTTAGAATCATCAATTAGTTGTTGTTTTGGGTCGATTGTGAGCTCGCGCGGCACTCACTTTGAACAGAGCTTTTGCATATCCAAATATTCATTCACGATATGTCCAACACGTTCCTTTGATATCTTTAGGGTCTCAGCTATCTCATTCAGCTTCCCTTTACGGTTATCAGAAATTATTGTGTGGACTTTTTTGATGTTTTCGTCGGTAACAGCCTCTTTTGGGGCGTCCACTGCGTGCATCGTCCTCGCTGCTCATTTCGCCTCGTTTAAATTTAGCAAACCATTTCTCTACGGTTGATTTTCCTGGTGCAAAGTCCGAATAATGTTTATCAAGCCAAGCCTTGGCTTCAATAGTATTTTTTTTTTTTTTCGCCAAAAAGCAATGCTTTATTAACACACGAAATTTCCTTTTTATCCATTTTTTTCGTACTAACAAAAATTGCTTCTCTAAAAATGTTATAACTCGCATACTAATAGTGCAACTGCTGTCAAATTTATACACGTGTCTTTTGAAGATTAGGGCTAATTATAAATAATATGGATTTAATACTAGTAGCGCCATCTATGTGTCAGCCTATGAACTTTTCAGCCCATCTGTTAGGTATACAAATATAACATAGTTTTATTTAACAAGGGATATTTTTTTAATATGAAGTACATACAATACAATATAGTTGGAAAAAATACCTATGAAATACACAATTTTATTGTAAAAAGAAATATTTTAATTTAAGGCAAAATGATACATGTATGGTATCACTGAAAAGATATTTGTTAGTTACCACGGTAAGCTTTTAACCTAATGGAAGCTTTTAGGAGACAAATATGAATAATGACGGCGAATATTCCTACTTTCCCACAGGAGATAAAACACAATATATCCATAAACTGGTAAAATTATACATTACAATTTAGGAAAATAATGTGTTACTCAATTATCTCCCTCAGACTCAGGAGGTATTGGCTCCAAATTGTGAAGACATTAGAAACCAAAACTGATTCACTTAATTGGTAGTTTAATTCTAAAAACCAATACCCTTCTTAACCAGTTTTCTAATGGACTAAGTCTCTATGGACATTTAATGGAAGGCTTTTCTGTAAAAATAGAAGTTTTTACGCCATAGAAAGAAGGTTTTACTTTTTTTCGAAATTTATTTTCTTCCACATTTATTTTTCATTTATACAAATTAAATACATTAAGGGGCTTTTTAAGTGAATATTAGTTCTAAATCATGATCAAAATCAACATTATTTTCAACGAATGAGAAAAAAATTATTTTTTTTAAATTTTTGTACAGTAATTAAATAGAAAAGCGCTATCTTTTTAAAAAACTTATTGAAAAAAATAAAATAATTTTATCAAAATTTATTCATTAATTTGAAAATTAATGATGTTCATTTTAGAAGTTTTACATAATTGCAGGCACTATGTGATATAATTTAATAGTGATGGATAGTATAAAAATAAAGAGGGATTTATTACTGCCTAGACAAAAATTTTTAATATCTTATAAAAGTTATAAGAGTTGAATTTTAAATTTCTGTAAACATAAATTAGATGTTGGATAAATTTTATTAATTGTCGTGTTTTATTTAGGTTTTCTGAAGTTATTATGCTACATTTTTTTAATAAAAATATCTTTCATTTTAAATACTAACCGCTAAATTTCACAATTTATAAATATATTTCAATTATTTCATTCATAAATTATTTTAGTTTTTAAGTTTCAATTATTTTTTTACTATAAAAACGTGAAACTGAATTGTTATACAAAAAAATACGTTATATAATATCCAAAATTAAAAACTTAATTAAAATTATTATGAATGAATTAAAAAGTAGACGATTTATTGAATTAACACAAAATGCATTTGAATCAATATATTTTAGGTCGATTTTTTTAGAATTAGAATTAAAAATAAATTTTTATAGAAATACAGATATTACAAAGATGTGCATTGCAATATTTTGCAACATGAATAAAATTTAAAATCTCAATCTAAATCACATTAAATTTTAAACAGCTTATTTTTAAATTTTTTTTATAAAAACTGTTGGACATTTAAAATAAACGTGTATTTAAAATAATTAAAAAATTGGATGTTTATTGATATTTCATAACAGTCATCATCATTATCATTAAGAAAACTTGTTTTTTCCTTCTTTTTCTCTATTTAATCGAAACTCACGAAAAATTCTAAAAAATTGTTCATATTTAATTTATTGGGTATTGCATTCTTATGGCGAGAACCGTATGTTAATGCAAGAAGCTTACATAAATTACTGTACCATACTGAATATACCGGTTCTCGTTAGATCACCGAAGTAGCATCATTGCGCGCGGTCAGTACTTCTGGGTGGTGACCACCTGGGTACACCGCGTGCCGTTGGCATTCACAAATTTGGGACCTGAATGGCCGAGTGTCTAGCGCTCTGGCGCTCGGTGCCACAGGTTTCGGGTTCGAATCCCGGCAGTGCTATGGATGTTTGTAGTGGTTCGAATCCACTTTAAGCCGTAGGTCCCCGTCTCCTATGACTGTAAGAGCGTCACGGAGCCAAAGTCAGACTTCTACCTACGGGTGCCCCATCACGACAGAAGCTGCTTCCTTCCCCTTCAATCGTGAGTACGTATGGGCTCGTGGGCTTGGCCATCCAAGTGGGATAAGAAACAACAACAACTACATTGAGTTTTCTTTTGCGCCTGAAGTGTGTGATTCACACCGACCCAATAAATAGATCGTATCCTTTTTGCAGGCTAGCCAAGTTAGTCAATTTATAACATTGTGTGCTAAATTTAAATATATGAGCATGCAGAAGCATTGAGTTGTACAAAGTAAGTAGGTAGAGGTAAAACAAACTTTTCTTTCTCTTTCTTCTGAATTTCTTAACTTGAGCAATCTTGATAACTGACTTCTTTTCTTCAGGGCATTTATGTAGATTGTAAGCCGCTTGAAACTGATGCATCCCGGCCGAACCTACAGTTTTGTTAGACTTCTCTACCAGTCTAACCAAAGCTGAACTTTTGCAGTGGGTGTCTAGGGGTGTATTTCCAAACACATCAACGAAGCGTTGGTTTTCTCTCAACAACACATATTTAATGGAGCACGGTTATATATACAGTGATATTTACATTAGCAATTAATTAAGGGACAGCACCGTCCATTCTCTCGCTGCTTGACGCAGCATCCCATCCGTTCTTTCTCAGCTAGCGTTCTCTTCTTCTTTCTTCATCTGCGAGGCCCCTCTCCCCCTTCTCGTGTGGTCAGAGTTCAAAGTTCAATACACCCCCACGTTGTAAACAGGCTCTGTCAAAGACAAGCAAGTGTCGCTATCTGGTGATTACGACACAAACCAATCCCACAGGGCATTTATTTTAATTTCAGCTGTTGAGGTGTCAACTGGGAGACCTTCAGGGCAATTCTAAGGAACTTTTACTCCTAGAAATAATTACGTAATCATAATATATATTTGATAGGAAGCTGGTTATTTTTCTATACAAATCCCTCGTTAGCTGAAAATTTTTATGTACTTTTTTTGTCAGCTTATTTTCAATTCTCCGTAAGTTTCTATTATACAGCCAGCACATAGTTTACAGTGAGGGCCAGTATAATTGGATGTGGTGTGGATGGAGTTTGTTCCATTTCATCGTCTTTATGAGCATCTTTTGGATTATCCTCAGTCATATTAGCAAATTTGTTGTTTAAAAGACTCCGGAAAGGTCCATAATCCCCCAAAATTACGAACTTGTTGCTTTTTGTTGAGATACTGGAAGCCATCTTGAGAAATGTTTAGTAATTTAGCACATTTTTGTATATATTCTGTAGCTATTTTGACAACCTTCAAATTAGCATTATCATTTATTTATACCCGCATTAATATTATAATTATCATTATTTACATTATGTTATAGTTAGTCAATTTATAAATATACTTCAATTATTTTTTATAGCTTATTTTATTTTAAGTTTCAGTTAAGTTCAGTTCAGTTAAAAATCTGAAACTGAATTGTTGAAACAAAATTATACATTGTAAAATTTTAAAAATTAAAGCATGTTGTTAATTAAAAATTATACGATTTATTGAATTAAAAGAAAATGCATTTGAAGAATTAAATTTTAGGGACGGATTTCTTTAGAATTAGAATTAAAAATAAATTTTTATCCATCGAATTACAGATTTTATGAAGATGTGTATTGCAATATTTTATAACATGATTAAAAATTAAAATCTCAATCTAAATCACATTGAATTAGAAACAGCATATTATAAAAAAACTGTTCTACATTCAAATGAAATCCTATATTTGAAATAATTAAAAGGAAATTGGATGTTTGTTGATATATCATAAAATATCAATCATCACCATTATCATACACTAACATTAATCATCATCAGTATCATTAAGAAAACTTTTTTTCCTTTCTCTTCTCTATTCAATCGAAACTCAAGAAAAATTTCTAAAAATTGTTCTTATTTAATTTATAGCGTATTACATTCCTATGGCGAGAACCGTATGTTAATGCAAGAAGCTTACATAGATTACTACATTGATTTTTCTTGCCCCTGAAATGGATGATCCGCACTGACGCAATAAATAGATCGGACCATTTTGCAGGCTAGCCAAGTCAGTCAATTTATAACATTTTTTTTTTTTATTTCCAATGGCAGATTATGGACAGTTACAGCAAAAAAAAAAAAAAAGAACAACGAAAATAAAAGAACAGAGAATACAACAAAACATGCTGAAACAGAGTTCATTAATGTAACATAATGCCAAGTTGTAGATCTTTTAGCCACTGAAAAGTGTTACCAGGTGCACCACGGGGGAGGTAGATTTACTGCGCACCTATTTATAACATTGCATGCAAAAAATAACTACACACTCAAGAGCCAAAAACATTATGACCACCCTTACATTTTGCAATGAACTCGCCTGGGATGACCTGGAAGGCACGTGATCAGGTGGAATTTAACTGGTATTAAGTGGTGGTATTAATCCTGCCAAAGCGGGCTGAAGCTGTGTTGCGCGCCAAAAGGTGGGCCAACACGTTATTGACAGGTGGTTATAATGTTTTGACCTTGAGTGTATATGAGTATGCATAAGCATTGAGTTTCCCAAAGTAAGTAGGTAGAGGCTCTTTTGTTTTGAATTTCTGAAGTACCGCAATCTTGATAATGGAGCTCTTTTCTTTAAGGCATTTATTCTAATTTCGTCAGCTGTGTCAACTGGGAGACCTTTCTGAACAATTTCCTGAGTGGCTTTTCGTTTCTATATGAAATTATGTAATATTTTATATTTGCTAGGAAGCTGGTTATTTTTCTAAATAAATGCTTGTGAGTTGGAGAAATTTTGATGGTTATTTTTATTTTTTGGTTACATCTTTGTCAGCTGATTTCCAGTGCCCGGAAAGTTCCTATTTTAGCGCCAGCGCATAGTTTACTTTTGGATTATCTTCAGACATGTTAGCAAATTTGTTGTTTAAAAGAATACGAAAATGTCCATGTTCCCTAAAATTACGAACTAGTTGATTTTTATTTGGAGATTAGAAGCCATCTTGATAAATGTTTATTAATTTAGCAGATTTTAGTATATATTCTGTAGCTCTTTTGACAGCCTTCAAGTTAGCATTATCATTATTTACTACTGTGCCCCAAAAGTAAGACCAATTTTTTTCAAAAACTCTTTATTTATTCTTCCAAATTTATTTCATCGCCTTCAAAGTAATTACTTCCGGACACAATATACTTATGCCAACTTGAATATTTTGACGTCAAATTTAAAACATTTATATTAAATAAACATTTGCTCTCTAAACATTTTCAATACAACTTGACACATTATATTATTTCTTCATCATCTCTTATTGATCTCTCCGTTATCAATGAAGAGATATAACAAAATTTAATGTTTTTCATTTACCCAAATCCTTTTCCACAATAATCATTTCCTGTAACGATTATTTTCTTAACTTAAAACCTTTGCAAACAGACCATTACACGGCCTAAAATTTTATTTATTTGTAGGAACAACAGAATCTTATACATAAATTTAAGTTATACTTGATTTACAGCTTTCTTCTTATTCAACACTTTAAAACAAGAATACTTAGACTTACAGATTATCTCATCAACCAAGGTTTCCTTGGTTGAACCCGCAGTAAAAATTACAGTAGACTATTACAGCAAAGAAAGTTTTTATATCACTTACGCATTCAAAAATTCCGCAAAATTTGAATTGGATATAAAAAAGAATAAATTTCAGCCAGACTTGCTGCCTCAATTTCCCCAACTTAAATGGAAATATTAGGATTACATTTGCGTTTTCAATGGATTTAAGGATATACTTTATAAAACTATCAGAACTATTCATAATAGAAATAATCATTAACAAATGCAGGCATAAATTGCATTATATTTAAAATCCTTCCCGATAAGTGTCTTCATCAGCTTCTTCGTATTTTTAAAAACATCTTGCTCATTGTTAATATTCCACAAGGGTGGTTCACTATACAAATCATCACAGTTCTAAAAACAAACAAAGATAGCATTCCCATTAACTCATACCTACCAATCGTGTTAATTTGCATTTTATGTAAAAATTTTGAAAGGATTGTACATAAAAGAATTATTTACTTTTCAATTCATGACAAATTCCATCATTATAATTCTGGCTTCATTCTTTTCAAGAATTGCATGTACTTCTTATCCCCTTTTCATCACAAAATCTATGAAGTTAAAAATGCCAAAACTATTTCATATCACATAAATTAGACATATCTTCAGTTTGGAGTGGTGTTTATTATAAAAATTTTTACAAGTCCGTATAAAAGGCATAACAGCAAAGTGAATTTCTGGTTTTATCAATAACAGAATTTTTATGGAAAATTGAAAAATCATCTTTCAGTGAAATAAATTTTCCACCTACGGAATTCAACATTGCAGTGTGCTGGCTGCATTCCCCTATTCACCATCTAAAGACGAGATATTTTACATATCATCTTCGTTCATACTAAATGCTTAATATATGTAAATATCATTTTTTTATTTAGTGGCAATGAAAGTCTGGAAAAACTTCTCTACACTCTTCAAATAACTTTTTAATAAATTAACTCAATAACGTGGAACATGAAAATTTCCTTTTTCAACTTGAAAAATGTGAAACTGTTTATCAAATAAAACACAAAATTCATTCGACATTTGCAGATTCATAGCATATAAAAATGAACGATATAAAAAGACAAAAGACTATTTTGGGCCCTCAGATGCATTCAAGACATTCAATAGCTGTAATCAATGTACATTCAATATCTTAAACATTCAATAATTGTCAATGTACATTCAATATCTTAAACATTACGTAGCTGTAATCAATACATTTTCACAAGAATCTTCTTCAATACAGATTCCCAATTACAATAATCACAGGTGAAGCTCTCACACTTTTGCAGCATATTTTCTCTCTGTTCACAATTATATCATCTTTTCTGAACTTCTCGTTTTACAAAATTGCAATTTTCAATCCATTCACGTCGTCAAACTATCCGGAAGTCAAATTCAAATAATCTTAAACATTTTAACAATAGAGTTCATTTGGACTTCAGGTCATAGTGGCATCACACAAAATAAAGTATCTGAATTTCTAGCAAAACTCAGTAGCAGAAAACATCAATTTTCATTGGGTATCTCCGATTTTATTATTCATAAAAAGACAATACAAAAAGTAAAAGATCAATGGGCAAGTGGAAAATACGCTGAGGAATCTATTCATTTAAACGGCTAGAAAAAAATTGTTCCTACAAAACTTGTTCCTTCAAATCGAAAGGTAACGTCCTACTTTCTCGATTTCTTACGAGAACTTACCTATCAAACGCTAAACTGCATAGATTTGGCCTTGCCCCATTTCCTTCCTGTCCATATTACAGAGCACCAGAAGCAAACGTCGAACATATTTTCTTCAATGTACGAAATAGGAGAAGCCAAGAAAAAATTACAAAGTGCGTTCGGATACAAGGTTATATTTTTATCTTGGATTTTTGATCTGATTGAGGATGTGAGTTACTTTTTGCAAAAAAAAATAAATAAATAAAAATAAAAAAAAAATAAAAAATCCCTACATTCTTGTATTTAATTTTCTTTAAGTGTCTTGTAATAAATAATATTCTAAGATTCTATCTTAATTAATCTTCTAAGTTTCCTATCTTAAGCAATATTTAAATCTCTTAAGTTCTTTAGTAATAAGTAATATTCTTATAATATTCTGTACTTTATCTTTCCAATTTTATTATGTTTAAATGATACTACTACCAATAACCAAAAGATACAATATTAAAAATTTCCAACAATAATGCTTAAAATATATTTAATTTTACTTAAAAATTAACTATTTAAAAATAGTCATCACCATAACAGTTTTCTTGAATAAATTATTAAAAAAGTTCAATTACTTTTTTTTACCATTTCATTTTCATAGACATATGGACAACAAAAGCTAAATCATCAATAACATGGATACAACACGAAAATTCCAATTGGGGTTTCCTTTTACGATGCTTTACATGCTGAAACCATAGAACTGAATAATCTTTTAATCTTCGCAAGAAAAGTGAAATTAAAGTTATTGGGGTGTAAATATGTTGGCAAATTACTACCGCTCTCTTTACCAAGAAATTTTGGAAGCATTACATAAGAGAAATATCTGTACCCCAAACTTTACCTACAAAAAGCTATGAAAATATCTTTGGATTATTATGATGAAGAACAATCTTTCCGCAATAATCCTTATTCAGAAAAATTTGAAAACAAAACAAACAAAAAAAAGCAATATAATTATAAGTATATTTTTACTTTCATTTCATATGTACCTGCAACTAAACTGCATTGGAAAATTATGTTGCAAAAGCTAAAAATTATTGCAGTTTGCAGAAACAAAAGGCTTGATAGGAGAACAGTGATAAATTAAATGGAATGAGCACTGCAGAAAAACATTATAGGTTCAAAAAAAAAAAAATTTTTTGATCAAATAGGAATCTTGAAGCAAAATAGGTGCCTTTGGGACTTGGCGATTTTTTTGTGGCACTAATTAGGCGATAAGTCGCCAAATGTGGTTACACGGGTTTCTTGCATTGTACACAATTCACTACACATACAATAGCAACCAGTTACTTAGCGCAGTTGAGCGATAATAATTTTTGATTCCAATTCCCAAAGGCCCCTATTCTGCATTTCTAGCTTTTTTTTTTTTTCATTTGTCTGTTATGGTATTTTTTTCGTTGTTGATCCATTTAAATTCTTTAAACAGTTACTGTGTTTATGAAATGTAATCTGTGTTTTTATAATTCGCCAAAAGTAAACTGTATAGGTAAAACATATCATGATAAAATAAGTTAAACTTTTGCAGTGCGATTTTATCCAAAGGCTTGTTTGAACAATTGCAAGAGCTGACATAGAATATTTCAAGATGTATAAATCAGTTTTAAGAAGTTTAACTTCAACATGTGAGTCATTTTATGAAGGCGCCGTTGGCTATCTTAGCTTTGCAATAAAAGCTTATTTAGATTATTCTAGTTGAGAGATTTGAGATTTCTGAAGAGTTAAGTTATGGTGGACGCTTCAGTTTTAAATCCGATTTGACCGGGATAACGAATAGCAGAAAATTTCAAAAAACAAAACATAAGTTTGTTTCTGGAAGAGTTTTAAATTATTTTACTAAATATTGAAATAATATTGTTACCTAAATAATGCTGAAGTGAATTATCCATTAAAATTAGCACAATTATATTTTAAAAATTTATTGTTAAATTATACAATGCATTGAACTTGTAGTTTTTATTAATTTCTGAGTAAACAATACGCTTTTGTATGCTTCTATATCGTATACATTTTATAAAAATCTTAATTCAATTTCGTTTTTTATTGATGATGTAACTAAAATTTGAGAATAATTAGAATAATAATAAAATCTGAAATAATGCTTGGATAATGTGTTTTTGTACGTGAAATTTAATATGCTGCTGCAATATTTGTCATACAATTGAGAATAGCAAGTTAGATATAGCAATAACTCTTATTTTCTAACTAAATCTTTATAAAATTAAATAATATTTCTAAACTTTTGGTTCCTTTTTCATTTTCTAAATTTTTATAGATTTATATATTATAGTATAGCATTGTGTCCAAAAAGTAAGACCAAATTTCAATTTTTTTTTGTTCATTTTAGGTTGCTGGCACTATCCTTGACATCTGTGTGAAATTTGACGTCAAAATATTCACTAGTGTTTGAGTTACGCTTGACTTTGTGTGACGCTAAAAACTTATTCCGGCAATTTTTGAATTGTCTGAGAATTAATTGAGCAAAGAAATTGTATTAAATTTTGTTTGCGTAAAACCTATAGAAAGTAGCGGAAGGCATCCGGTGAGCATTCCTATATCGGAAAGAAACGTTTAGAAGTGGTATAAACAGTTCAAAGAAGGCAGAGAACGCGTTGAAGACAAAGAGCCCTCTACTCGATCTTCCACCTCAACCAACGAACCTCTCCAAAAATTAAAAGATTTGGTGCTTGTAAAACGTCGATTTACAGTTGGAGACCTTACCGATGATGTTGGAATTTCAAAATGGTTGGTCAGTTCCATTTTTGGCCTCAAACGCGTCAAATCTCGATTGATACCGAAAACATTGAATGCGCCAGCTCACATTGCATTGATTCTTCGTGACTTTTTTCATCAAAAATGAAACCCATATCGTTCTACAACCACCGTATTCCCACCTTGCGAATTCTGGATATACCGTAAACTCAAAAAGACCAATCCGAGGACACTGTTTTTTTGAGTCGATTGAAGGAGATTCAACGTGAATCGCCGCGCGCTTTGAACGCCGTTTCTGCCGATGATATTTTATCATGCATTGAGGATCGGAAAATAGTTGGCAACAAGTGCATTGTGTCCGGAGGTAATTACTTTAAAGGCGAGGAAATAAATTTGGAAGAATAAATAGAGTTTAGGAAAACAAAAATGTAATCGGTCTTACTTTTTTGGCACAGTAGTAATATAGTAAGATTTTTCCAGAACTAAGAAAATGAACCTTTTAGTATTGGAGAAATCAGACGAATCATTCGTTCGTGACACCGTTCTTTTGCCATTTTATCATCGCCTGCCTTCAAAATAAACAAATACAAATCGTGATCGACCACTGGCATCATACACCATCTGTACTGTCATCATCGTCAATAAAGACATATTTTCAAAAACTTCTTCAAACTCACTGTCTCTCTCTTGAATTGATAAACTTAGACCGAATACTAAATATACCAAATATATATTGGGTTCTGACATTTCTTTCTTTTTCAATATGTCATCGCCTGGACATATTGAAAACAGAATTAACTTGACACGGGCATTCTATTTATATTTGTTAAGTACATGCTTGGAATTAAGGTTACTTCTTCTATTGTCTGTATTATGATGAAAAAATCAGGTGAGTGGTTGTGGTTTTCTTCGATCTGTCGTTTGTGGCAGAATGGTATTGTTTGGAGTCGTTATTGTCGGCTCTCCAATTGGTGGCATTGTTTTCTTCGTTCCTAGAAGTGAAAGGATAAGTCTTGTGATTTTGTTTGAACTCAGTAGGTTTTCTCCAATTCTCGTTTTGGAATGTAGTCCTTTTTCTGCATTCATTCTTACACTTTCATAGTCTCTTTCCAACTTAGTAGGAAGTTCTTGCAAAGTTTGTATCCTTAATCAAACATCGACGAAAAGGATTTCTTACTTCTTGATGAAACCCTTTTGTTTAATTTGATCTTGATAAGTCTTCTGATTGTTGTTTAAAGCTTTCTATGTTCTAC
>BPLR01015703.1:0-42462 GCA_021605095.1 Caerostris extrusa | reverse complement strand
TTTATCTCCCTTTTGATCATTGTGATCTTCTTTTTGTTCGAGTATGATCTTATTTAACAACCACTGTTATTCAAAAATACAAAATTTTGTGTATATATTTTAGCTTTTATATACAAAAAGAAGAAGTCATAAAAAGGATTGTTGGGAGATCTCTACAAGGAGCATTATTTTAATATTAGAACGATAGTAATAATAGAAAGTAATATTACTTTAATAGTAATAGAACAATAATAAAGTAGCATTATTTTAATAATACAGCAATATTAATAATAAAGTAACATGACAAATTTTTGATGCGGAAATCTATGATATACATTTAGCAATAAATAATTTAAAATCAGAGTAAATAATGATTACTACTCTAGAAAATTGGTAATATTCGTAGGATTCAGAGCAGTCACACAAAGCTGTATCGTTAAAGCATCACACTGAGAAATTAGTGGTAACTCAAAATAAGAAAAGATGTCCAATATTTAAGAACTAAAAGAAGCCAAGCAAATTGTATTTCAGTGGATACCATCTCACAGTGGGGAATTAAAGGTAACGAAGCAGCAGATTCACTTTACAAAGAAAGGAAGCACTGGAATCTTTGAAGAAATATGATAAGAGAAATTTTTTTAAGACACTTAAAAGACAACCTCATAACTAAATCTGAAGGCAAAAAGTAACTTCACAATATTCAAGACAGGGAAATCTTTGTACACTAGACCACGTAAAGAAAAGAGACGGTTGCCAACTTCGATTAAGAACCAGACATGATTGTCTTGCAGACATCTAAAGACGAAAATGTGTCTCACCTCGAACACTTGCTGGAACACAGAGCTGGAACAATTCAAGAACATCTTTTGAAATGTCCAGCGAACAGGGAAGGCTCAGCGCCGAGAGGTCTTGCAACTGTATTGGTAAGGCCAAGGCCCTCATGGACCCCAACATAAAAGTCTACTCCCTATTTACTCTCGCTCTTTGACATTTTTGTGGTGTGAGATCGACTTATTGTCGTGCTGTCTTGTATAAACATGTTTGCTTCGTTCTGCTTTGTTCCTTCTTTGTGTGATCATTATTGTAATAGTTGGTTTCAAAAATGCTATATGTTACACCAACAACAGTAATATTACTTTTAATAGTAATTGAACAATAATAACAATAAAATTAATATTACCATAATAGTTATAGAACAATAATAGTAATAAAAGTATTATTTCTATAGTAGTAATAAAACAATAAGAATAATAAAAAAGCAATGTTATTTTTAATAAAAAATAATAGAACAATAATAATAATGATAGTAATTATATTTTTAAGTAATATTTCTATAGTAGTAATAAAACAATAAGAAATAATAAAAGTAATGTTATTTTGATAAAAATAATAGGAACAATAGTAATAATGATAGTAATTATATTTTAAGTAATATTATTTTTTTAAATTGTAATAGAATAATAGTAAAGTAATATTATACACTAATAACAGAACAAATAATAATAATAAAAAAGCTTTAATAATAATTGTTCAGATTTGTACGCTTTAGTTCGCGCCCAACAGTCACGTGTTTGCCTTTAGAAATCGTTTGGAACCGATTCAGGAGGACCGCGCTGCTGCCGTGGAGATGAGCTGTTGGTTGCTGTGGAAACGAGGCTGTTGCCGTGGAGACCAGCTGTTGCTGTGGGAGTTGTTTAATTCTAAAAAAGAAAATTTTGTCTTCCAGTTTAGCTTTTGCCTTTGAACTGTTACCATCAACCCTGTATATCTTTGTAAATATTGCTTGTAAATAAATGAAGATTCCATAAATGTTTGAATGGATTGATCAATACTTCTCAGAACCATCGAAAGCGCTGCGGCTAATAAGAAAAATAAGAACCACCGATGAAAAGAAGCGATATTGAGACTAATAAGAACAATATTATAATAATAAAGTAATATACTAAAATTAGTTGTAGTAAAAACTCTTTTTAATAAATTCGAATAAGTAAAAAGCTTCCTTCCCTGTTTACTGAATTATAAAATTATTGGAACTAATTTGAAAATTTTAATGTTACTTTCATCTATCCATTTTCTGTATTATTAAATTCGATTGAATATACATAGAAGACATATTATTTTCGAACATAAGATTAGGTGTACAAATGTTTCTTCTTATATATATATTGAAAAACTTACAGGTAAAAAGAGATTTTGATTGTTAAAATCTAAATGCAAAAAATTCTTGTCTGCTGCATCAGGCTCCTTCAGGAAAGAAAATTCAATCTCAATGGAATATGCATGCATGAAATATTCTGTTTATTACTTTGTTAAGATTTTCTTCCTTTGTTTTACATTCTTTTCATGTCAGCCTTTTTGCTTTACGAGGTGAGATCATTAAAGCAACATTTGCTTTTAGATATTCCTTTTATTCTTTCTGTTTGGACAAGTATTTTAACGTGTATTGTTTCCAAGTTCGATCTAACTTCATTTACCGTTTCTTTTTCAAAACTTCTGCGCCGACTGCTTTTTCAAGAAATGATTAATTATTTAAGAGTTAACAGAAGAATATTATAATTGTTTAATGTAATTGATTATTGATATTAAACTAAATTTCATTAATTTTAATTCTATTGATTTTGGAAAATCTTGAATCAGAATTTATTGTACTATTTATTACTCAATGGAAAAAAATGTGTTTGAATCAAATTATTGAAATGATTTGAGATCAAGTAAAGGTGTTTTCAAGTGTGTGTTTTTGCAAAAAAAAAATATTTTGTTGAAAAGAATTCAATAAATTCTCAAAAGTACAGTTAACATGGGGGAGCTTACGTTTTCTTGAGAGTGTTCAAAATAGCGAGATTATATTAAAGGAGTTTTGGAAATTGCTACATTTTCTTTTTTAAGATTCTAGAGTTATAATATTTATTTCAATTTTTAAGTACATACTACCAATGAAAACAAATGGAAAATGGAATATGCATGAAATCATATTCCATTCAATTCATTAATATTATTCATTTAATTCCATTCATTAAATATGATTTATGGGTAAAAAAAATTTCAACATTAATCTGATTGATTTTAATGGCTCGTTGCAAAAAATTATCAAAAATGACTAAAATCCATCTAGCTTTTTATGTTTTTAATTGATTGTTCAGAGATGTATTTTTATTAAGAAGAATGTTATATTTAAACCTCTGTATTCACGTGCTATTTTTTCCAATTCCTACTATTAGTTCACACTCTCCCCTATATATATCTTGTTCAAATTTTCAATCTCGTTCATAAATACTTTTATTCATCCACTCACGTTCAAATACATTTTTTGTGAACTTGTAGTGGATGACACTTGTGTTAATACAGTTTTTCAAATATTAATACATTAATTAAATTTAATTCATTAATTTTAGTTTTTAGATTTAAGTTGCATGTATCTACCAATAGGTGGCACCAGATGTAAGGAAAATTTCAACTTAAAAAGTAGGAATTGACTTTTTAAAAATTGTTTTTTTTTATTACTTGTTTTACTATAGCCATATTTTGTTTTTATTTAAAATTTTTTGTTGATCACTTTTTAATGTATTTGCTGAGCTTACACATCTTAAGAAAAGAAAAGAATCATTGTTAACTGATATAAATAAATATGCATCCTATTATATAGAGTAAAGACAAACATTTGAATGTAGCCAATATCTTTAATGGGAATGGTAACTATATCTATAGTGGTAACATTAATAATAAAGCATTATTATTATTATAGTGGTGACATTAATTATTATTGGCAACATTATCTATAGTGTTATCATTTTAACTAATTTGTTTTCGTTGGTAATATTTTCTAAAGTCAATTGTTTACTCATAAGTCACTATGCATAACTAGTTATTAAAAATAGCGTAACAAAACTCCACAACAAACACCTTGAAATACCTGTACCTTGGATAAGATTTGTTTTTACTATGTATTCTTTTATTATTTAAGTAATGAATCTGATGCATTTCCTATATTTATATTATTATATTTAACTTTTCATGATTATAATCGAAAAGGAATTATAATATTTCTCGTTATTGGTTATAATGTTTTCTAGCATAAATAAAAAAAAATCATATCAAAATGCCATATAAAATATTCACATATTTGTTGTTAACAATATATGTGAAGCCATGTCCTTAGAAGGATTCCGTGTGTGAAGAATCTTTGAGCCAATCTTACAAACTGAGATCATTTCCGTTTCATTCTTCTTTGTGTATAGACAAATTCAGGATTCGTACCGAAGATCGGTTTTAAATGGAAGTTACAAATTACACTATTAATACATTCTATTAAACTAATTTTGCAAAAGAAGTACTATTCTAATTTGATGCTATGTCTGAACTTTTAAATTTTTTAAGAATGTTAAGAAAATAATTGTTAATTGTAAAAAAATAATAATAATAATAAATAAATAGAAAAACAGAAAATAAAAAAAAAAAGCTAGATATTAAAAAATAAGAGAAATTAAAAATTTAAAGTTAATTTTCATAAAAAATATTATGAATAAATATAATACACATCAGCATAAGAAAAACTAAAAAATGGACAATAAAATAAATAAATATCCCATATGGTGAATTACATACGTGAATATACAATGAATTATGAAGCTATTTTGCCGATAATTGACTAAGAAGGTTTCAGTTTTTATTTCATTACAAAAGATAATCAGTTTTTAATTGTGCTTCTGCACTGGCACAAGAGCGCCCCCTGCAACGTTCAACAAGAAATGGTTAGTTGGCTTCAAGACTCTTATGTTATCGGCTTGAGCAAAAGTAAAACTTTTACATTTAATTTTAATAATTAAATAAAAATCTAAAATTTGAATACAGTATGGTCACATCATATGAAATGACAGCTTAATATTCTTACTATAACTTTCCTTCCTCCTACACACTGTCAAGATCGTCCCCTGTGGCTTTCAGAAGAAATGGTCAGTCGACCTCGAGACTCTGACCCGAGCTGATGTGCCTCGCAATCTGCGCTTATGTTGAGAAACTTTTATTTTATAGAGTATCCTCCTAAAGGAAATATATTTTAGCCCATCCCCACTCATTAGTTAACCTACAGACTCTCCCATGAAGAAGTGTATTTCGCGCACCCTGCGCATAACTGCGGATCGAGTTTTCGGTTTAGAAGTGGAATCTTTCCATGTATTTATAATTATCTGTCTGTAAATGTCTTACATATTGTATATTTGTATGTGTGTAGTGTTTGTGTGTGTATAAATAAAGTTTGAGTTTTCAAACCTGTGTTCAATCTGGTACACTGGTACAATCATGTACAAACCGGCATATCCAGGTACAATCAGGTACAAACCGGCACCCAGGTACAATCTGATTGTTCAACCTGCACACTACAGTTTATAATTTTCGTTTATGAAAAAAAAGATAAAATTATAAATCTTTAAAAAAAAAAAAGACTTATTATTTTTTTAGAATTTATTTATTTATTATTATTATTATTTTTTTTTTTTTTTTTTTAGTTTTGATATATTTTTGGCATTTGAAATGCTTTACTATGGAGATAAAAGTAATTGCATTTTTTTTTTTTTTTTGTGATGGGTTTTCAACAGTTACCAATAAAATATTTTAAGCAAATAAATATTTTAATAACAAAATATCTGTGATTCATGCAAAGTTTACTTTCAATATAATAAAATCATTTTATTAGGAAAAATAAATATTTACAAAATAAATAAAATTATTGACGAAATAATTGAATAGTGGATTTAATGTCCATTTGAAGAGGGAAAAATAACAAACGAAGAGAGGAAGAAATATCTGAAGTTGAAACTTTAAGTTTTAAATCAATGGATTTCTCTGATAAGTGAACCAGAAATTGAGTCTCAGTAAAGAAGAAACTAAATAAAAACAGTAGGAAATTTGTTTTATAATAATCTTTTGTGTTGTCGATAAGGGTTTGCATAGGTTGATAAAAGAAATATTACATATTTGGAGTATAAAAGTATTATTTTTCAAACAGGTTTTTAAAAATCTAAAAGAAAATACACACAAAAAAATATTATTAAAAATCAATGAAATTGCATTATGTGAAATAATTCCACAAATGCACACTTAGAAATAAAAAATTAACTCTTATGCTTAAGGAGGAGATTATGAAAAATGTTCTGGTAAAATGCTCGTAAAAATAAAATATATTATTTTTTATGTGTTTTTATACAAATCTTAAAAACGAAAAAAAACTACTACATCCTATCTAGAGTTTTAATATGCAGTGGAAAAAATATTTTTTTTTTAATATTTATGTTTGTAATAATACATAAAAGTAAACTGTTCATTAACACATTGATATAGTATACGGGGAGACTTTCAATTAATCTACAATTTTTAACGAAAAAACTTTTGAGATGACACACGATGGCGCTACAGTGGGGGCAGTGAGAGAGCATAAAAGTAATTTGTTTCGTGTCAGTTACAAGCCATTATGAAAATGTCTCCCTATGTGCCATATTCAACTGAACATTGAATTCTTGTTAAAAATTGGCATTTATATAGTACGTTATGAATAATGCAAGAGGTAATACAGATACAGTTGTTTTTTCCGCTAAATTCGTATCCTGGTTATGAGTGATGTGTATTGGTTCTTGCAGGACGGTACACCTCCACATTGAAAAAAAGCAATGCGTTTGATACTACTAACAGTGAAGTTGGAATTCTAGTTATTGTTTATCAATACCCAAACAGATATCCTGGTGCATTGCATTGGACATCTTATTCACCAGATATGAATCCATGTATTTTCTATCTTTGAGTCGTATGAAAAGATTTGGTTTTCAAGAAGTATCCAACAGTTCTTGTTAGCCTCAAAAGGCCCAAAACTGTAGTATTGGCAAGTGATAAAAAAAGTTATTTTGTGACGTTACTCTATTGTATCACCTTCAAACGTTATCACTTCGAAAACCTTCGCCATTAAATTGCTTTCTCACGTTTTCAATAAAAAAGTTCATTAACGCTTTATGCAACGAATCAAGAGCTATTTGTAATTGATTAAAAGCCACCCTATATTTATTTAAAAAAATAAGCTACTATTAATCCGAAAATTTTTAATACGAAATGCTATGTATATGCAAATAGAATGCATATTTTTAAACGCGTAAATTTTATAATTAATTCATCAGTTATTTTTGTATGAAAAGAAAATAGTTTTAGAAGATGACAAATTGAAATTAATCTTTATACAAATATATAAGCTTGAAAAAATAGATGTGAACCAATTTTACAGGGTTATATATTCCCATTCAAGAAAAAAAAAATAAAGTGTAGCTTGAAAATAAAGATGAATAAAAGCTTCTTTTCATATTCATAATAACACATTCAATCGTTATATTTTACCACTTTCTTTTAATTTTCTAAAAAGCATCTTAGTTGATTCCAACATTCACCAAACCTTAATAACTTAACAAAATCTTACTTAAAATTGATTCTTGGTGACAAAACCGCATTGAAGACGAAGAGCTCTTTGGCCGACCATCAACCTCAACCTACGAAGCTCAAGTCCAAAAAATTAAGGATTTGGTGCTTTCAAACAGTCGATTTACAATTAGAGACCTTACTGATGATATTGGAATTTCAAAAGGATCGGTCAATTCCATTTTGGCCTCAAACGCGTAAAATCTCATTGGTACCGAAAACACTGAATGCGCCAGCTCTCACTGCATTGATTCTTCTTGACTGTTTCGCCAACAATGAAACTTATATCGCTCCACAACCACCGTATTCACCTATTTCTGTGCTATTCCTAAACTCAAAAGACCACTCTGGGGACAACGTTTTAAGTCTACTGAAGAGATCCAACGTGATTCGCCGCGTGGTATCCGTGCCAATGACTTTCCAGCATGCATTGAGGATTGGAAAAAACGTTAGCATAAGTGAGGAGGATTACTTTCACGACGATAAAATAAATTTGGAAGAATAAATAAAAAGTTTTTGATAAAAAAAATAATTGATCTTATTTTTTGGGCACGGTAATATACAGTACAATTTACTGCTTTAAAATGGAAAATGGCGATTACGATTAAATACATTTCATATTCAAATGAGATAAAAAGGTGATGAGATAAGTAAAAAATTTTTAGCAGTAAATTGAAATGAATTATTACTTTGAAGGTGATAAATAAATTTTGAAGAATAAATAAAGAGGTTTTTTTTTTTTAAAAAATAATAATTGGTCTTACTTTTTGGGCACAGTTACCTTTTAGTATATATCGTATGGAAATAATGTATCTGCATCATTTTTAAACTGGTATAAGATGCAATTCATGAAGTTTATACTTAAAATTACCATATACAATAAATATACCATATTCCTCTAATAAAATTGGTGATTCTAATTTTTAGCATTTTTATAGCCAAATGATGGATGCCCATATCACGTAAGGAGTAATGATATTGCTCGGGTGATCAATACTTCTTTAAGATGGCGTGAGGAAAGAGGATCAATAGCGAATCCTTCAATTACCTAGCTAACTACGAAGCTATCAGGCTAAGTAAAACTTCAATTATTACATTAATCGAGATTCAATTACTAAGGATTATTTTATAATGAAACTAGGGGAGTTGACTCAAACTCCAGCTAATCACTGACTCGGGTGCTTTTCTTTGATGAAAAATAATATATTAATGAAGATTGAAATTCAGAAATTGGAGAAAAACTTAAGAAGTAGTTCTCTCCCCATCACATTAGACCGTTTCCAATTTTCTAATAAGATATTTAAATAATGTTATAATTAAAAAATGCAACCAAATTAATATCGGATATTTTGTATTATTACTTTATATGTTTCCAACTAATTTAAGCCATTCTTAATCATGAAAAGTATTTTAATGCCAATCTAAAATTAATTATAGTTGTTTATTACATAATAGTTAATTTATTCATTCCCATTTTATGAAATTCAAATAGATTTGATGCATGCAAATAGGTTTGGAAATTGAATAGTATTTTGTTATTGCTCCAAATATCAAGCATTTGCTACTAAACGGCAGATACGTTGCAGATGCAACGTTCTTCGGAAAGCAACATTGGGCCTACTGCATATACATATTTTGGCGATATAGTTTTGAATGAAAATTTTCAAAATGGTATGTGGAATATTTGCACTGTACTCCCCACTCCCCAAATCTAACAAAAGGAATTTCATGCCTACATACACTCAAGAGCCAAAACATTATGACCACCCCTACATTTTGCAATGAACTCGCCTGGAAGACGCGGAAGGCACGTGATCAGGTGGAAGTGGTATTTAAATCGTATTAAGTGGTGGTATTAATCCATGCCAAAGCGGGTTGAAGCTGTGTTGCGCGCCAAAGGTGGGCCAACTCGTTATTGACGGGTGGTCATAATGTTTTAGCTCTTGAGTGTATTTACGGATCCTATTCTGGAATACAAATGAAAACTATCTTTTCCACTTCTCTTATCAGAGTATCGCTAGAATATTACTAACTCCAAAAGCTCGGAATACCGGGCTGTTCCAATTAATATTTTGTAAAATAATTTTTTCATTAAAATAATGTTTAAGAAAATTAATTAAAATATCAATATTTAAAAAAAAATATTATTGAAAACATTAAAATTGAAAAAAATTAATATTTAAAATATTTATATTAATTTAGATTATTTTTTTAAATATTCAATTAAATATTAATATAAATAAGTATAAATTAAATTATTGATAAAAAATAAATAAATTATTAACATAAAAATTAAAATATTAATATCTAATTATAAAAATTAAAATATTAATATTTAAAAAATTAATTAAAATTTTAATATTTTTAATATGTTTATGAAAGTATTAATATTATTTTTAAAAAAACATTTATAGAAATAAAATACAATTTTTACAAAATACAATACGAATTTTTAAAAATATTTATATTTTTTTTAAATTATTAGCTGAACTAATTGGTAGAAAAATATGTATTACAATGAGTTAAATGCCATATCTAGGATATTTACTCATTGCTTTTTCTTCATCAATCTCTAACAGGACGAATTTCTGGCTTACAGATTTATAGATAATGAATAATAGATTTATCTTGATATATATTACATCAGCTCTATAAAAATAATTTTAGACTGAAAGTCCTCTTTTACTTACAAACATTTATCTATTCTACTACAAGGTGAGATTTCAATATAAAATTCGCGTTAAAAGAAAGGAGGAAAAAAGCCCTAAGTGAAGTAAAGGCATTCAAGATAACTTAATTTATCCCTCTTCTCTCACCCTGAAATTGGGTATTGAGTCGTTTTTGCGTGCTAAGTCGGGAAAAAAGAAAATTAATCAGAAAACCATCAGGGAATTTCTTTCATTTTCTGCGTTTAGCTTTCCGAACGACGGAATGCTTCTTTAAAGAAGTAAAATAAATCAAGTTATATTCTTTTCAAATGGTTTGAAAACTTTATTACTGACTCGAATTCTCAAAAGAATTTTCTTGTTATTTCACCACCACAATAGCAAGTCTACCGAAAGAAAAAAGAATGTCAAAGAAAGGAGCATTTACACAGAAGAAATGTTTTATTGTACAGCAAAACAATATTGTTTGATAGGAATAATGAATTTTAATTTTATAGCATAGAATTTAAAACATTTAACAGAAGCATAGATGCATTTCTTTTAGCATGCATAATATTTTGATAACATTAAGCCTTCGTGCCTAATTAATTTCGAGCCCTTTAATTTCGTGCATATTTCGTCTTAAATAAAATGTAAAATCCTAATGCTAATTTCATCTTACAAGTACAATTGTTTTGTTCTTATTTTGAATGTATCACTGTAAACATTTCCTTCACACATAATAATATTTTACATTTTGGAGAACGTACGCATTCTAATTCTACTAATTAGTGCATGATAATGGGCTTTACATTCACATTTTTAAATAATGACTAAAGCCTTTGGAGAATGTTTTCAGAAAATCTAGGATCACAGGTGTTTGAGAGATTTTTGTTCTCCAGTATAGCTTACGAATATAAGGAAAGTATTCTTAAAGTACTTGAACTTCCTGAGTATGTTTCTTATTCCACTTCGTCGACAACAACATCTAGACCAAGTCCATGACCTCATGTGCGTTCTCATGGAAGAAAGGAAGAGGGGGAGGGGTTTTCAATTTGTAATGGAACACCTGCAGGTAGAAGTCTGACTTGGATCCGAGTCGCTGAAAGAAGGAAGGCAGTGCCTTCCGAGAGGACTTTCTATGGGGAACAATTCGTAATTGCTTATCGTATGGGAGAAAACCCGGAAACTCCATCGACTAGCAAGGCAAGATGATGGACATCACAAACGCCATATTTTGTGTTGTTGAACATCGGTAGACCTTGTGTTCCACAAGTTACAAACAGCTTACCAAGCAAATGCAGGGTACTCCCCTTTAAAAGTCCCCTTCAGAAGGCACTACCCACATGGAGTAAGTCAGACTTCTACCTAAGGATGCCTCATCACAGTAGAAGCTTCCCCTACTTCGTGGGAACACACGGTTCTTGGACTTGGTCTAGATGTTGTAGTAGACCAAGTGGGATAAGAATCAACAACAACTTTGATGTTGATGACGAAGGACTTGAAAATGTAACAGCACCAGATTTGAGTGTTATATAAAAGAGTTTCAGAAAACTAAAAAGGCAGCCTGACTATCAATGTGAACTGCTTTTCAGATGTCAACTAACTGAAAGCAAAATCTCCACTAAGGGATTTTAAACTTTTTTAGCCATTTGCCCATGTTTGTATTAGGTCGACAATAGACAATGCAAACAATAGGTTTCGGACAATAGACAATGCAAACAATGCTTAGATGATGTTTATCCATTTTTTACACTACCAATAAAAAGCCTATTTTAAAAAAAAAAATCAAAAGTTTTGAAAATTTGTAAAATTTTTGCTTCTGTTAATTTTTTAAAAGGAAGTTATTAGCAAACTAGTGCTTTAGAGCCAAATTTTGTTTAAGGTACTGGCATTGAAAATAAGTAAAATTTCACATACTACCTACATATAAGTTTAAGTAACACGTCAACCACATAAAAAAGATGCGTCTATTTTTATTTTGCAATTTTTAATTAAACAATTATTTTAATTGAACAACAGAAATAAACAGCAGTAATGGTGTTAAAATAACTTTATTTTTTTAATGAGGTTTCGAAATATTTTCTTACATTATATCCCTTTAACTCAATAATTTTGCATAAAACTTTGTAACACTCATCAAAATATGATTTCAGATGAATAATAAATGAAAATCGATATTTCAGAAGAATAAACATTCTTAATTTCTAAGAAACCAGAATTCTTTGGAAAAATCCTACAGTGTCTTAAACTTAGCAAATGCCAAACAGAAGTAGAAAAAAAAAAGCTTTGGGATTTTTATTTAAAAAAAGAATACAAGACAAGTGGCTTACAATACTTTTGATCGTTACTCCAATTGCCTACTACACACGAAAGCCTGGACTTCTTTGTTACTGAGAACCATAAGACGTAGGCGACAAGAGTAAAAAAAGGCATTCCGTAAAACTACAAAGTAAAAACTGTCTCTGAAGATTTTCACTCAATTTAGCCGAGGAGTATTGGAGTTTGAGAAATGTTTTTCAAGTTTGTTTAAGATTAGAGAAACGGAAAATGGGAATAGAAGATTTGTAACGAACACGACTCGTATTCCAAAAAGGAGTATTATAAAAGAAATTATTTTCTAAGCAACATTCACTGCGTTTTGATGTTTTAAAATTAATTTTACATGTGTTTCAAGAAAGCATTAATGTTAATAAATTAGCAAGAACTTTCTAAAATTGTAAATTAAATACTATATACTTTAAGAAATATGTTATAAAAATAATAATATAAATTTTTCTGACTGTATTTATAGACATCTGAATTTTTATCAAAATTAATTCAATTTGATTCGTATGATAACATACTTTGCATTAATTTTAATTGTTTTACTATTAATTATTCTGAGATTATTCAAGTTTTTGTTTGTTTAAAAAAGGACAATTACATTTATTAACGAAAAACAATAAATACATGCCTTTCTTTTTTTTTTAACTTTGCTGGACTTAAACACAACTTTCGTACATCAATTATTGAAGATAAATAAAAATTATAAAATGCAGAAATAAAATCAAAAAACTTAAATAAAGTATTTAATTATTATGTATTCCAAAAAATGAATATTTTAGAAAGAATAATTTTCTAAGCAATTTTCAAGCCCCCTTTTGATATTTAAAATTTATTTTACTTATGTTTTCAAGAAAACATTAATGGTAGTAACTTAAGCTGAACTTTCTAAAATTTTAAATTCAATTTATTCTGTAAGAAACATGTTATAAAACCATTAATATAACATTATTCTGAGTATATTTATAAATAATCTGATTTGTCTTATTAAAATTAATTTATTTTCTACGTATGCTAACATATTTTTATATTAATGTTATCGTTTTAGTATTAATTATTCTAAGATTATTCAAGTTTGTTTGTTAAAAAAAGGAAAATTGCATTTATTAATTGGAAGCAATAAATGTATGCATTCCATTTTTTTTTCCATTGTAACACAAATTTCCTATATCAAGTATTTAAGATATATTAAATTAGCAAATTAATACTTTCTACTTAATACTTATTTAATTACTTTGATAATGGATTACGACATTGGCAAACGTGCCTTAGTAAGGTAAACACTATTTCGGTAGCATCAAGCGTATTAAGTAGATAGAGATAAAAAGAATAATACCGAAATTTGTCATCATATAATAATTTTAAATGAATAATTTTAACAATTTTTAAACCGTTTTGATATTTTAAAAAAGTTATTTCACTTATGTTTTCAAAGAAAACATTGATAAAAATAACTTAGACTAAACTGTCTAAAATTTTAAATTAAATTTATGCTCTAAGAAATAGTTATATAAACCAGTAATATAACATTTTTCTGAATCGTATTTAATTATAAGGGAAATAATCCAGTAAACAATAACCTGGAAGTCTGACTTTAAAACAATCTACATCAACAGCCTTCAAAATAGCTTGAACTCACACTATATTTAAACTAATTTTTATTACTTTTTATAAATAAATAACTTTTGAACTTCTTTATTATTATTATTTTTAATTCTAAGAAGAATATATAAGGTTTATTTGGTGCGCAGAAGATCTACCTCCCGTGGTGCACCTGGTAACACTATTTAGTGGCTAAGATCTGCAACTTGGCATTATTGTTAGATTAATGAACTCTGTTTCAGCATGTTTTGTTGTATTTGTTTGTTGTTGTTGTATGTTTTTTGTTTTTTTTTATTCTTTATTTGCTGTAACTGTTCATAATCTGCCATTGGGAAAAAAAAAAAAAAAAAAAAAAAGGTTTATTTCTTATTTTCAAACGCAAACTGGCAAACTTTAACCTTTTAAAATCTAACGCCTGCTTGAAAGCATTTAGGATATTAATAATGTTTTGTAACCCTCTGTAGACCCTCTATCATGTAGAAAGGGAGGGGGCGAATAATGGGTCTCACGCGGGGCTCAAAACCACGGCACGAGATTAAAAGTATCGTGCTCTACAAACTGAACTATCAGGTGAACGAAATTAAAACCAATGTTTGGTTTGGTTTGATTTGATTTGTCGCGCTATGCACTTTAGGCTAAATAGACCGGAACCTACGGTTTTAACGTGGATTCCCTGAGGTCACTCACAAACATTCATGTCACCGCCAGGATTCGAGCCTGAAGCCTGTGGTACCAAAGTGAAGAGCGCTAACCAATTGGCCATCAGGCCGCATTAAAACGAATGCTTTCGATATCTAATTTATTAATAAACTTGAATTCAAATATAAATTTTAATTCGCCAAAATCATCTTATATATATATATAATGACACTTAAAAATTTGCTGTTTTAACATCGATATAAATTTTTATTATTAAAATTTATTATTTGGATCCAAGAAATAGCAAAATTAAAAGAAATTCTTTTAAAAAAATGATTAGTTTTTCTGAATTCAAAAATTTATATCTTTTGAAAGAAACCAAAAAGAAAAGAACCAGTAGAGGGGATGGTTAATATATCCCCGATCTATAGAAGTTAATGAAAAGAAAATTCTTCTTTCCCAGTCACGAACCTTTTTAAGGAACATTTTCTTATTAATAATGGATTCAATTTTGTTTATCACAAGGTTCATTGACTTGACTAGGTGATTCGAGATGTATGCTTGCTGATGCAGCTTTATCTTAATTTATCCAAATGCTATTAAAATATTAAAAGTTAAAAGAAGTTGGCAAAGAAGAAAATCCAACCTTTCTAAAGGGAACTACTCTAAAATTCGAAATTCTTGATTTCTTTACATATGTTGTCTTACTAATTCAATTTTAAAAGAAAGGAAAAAAACAAAGTTCATTCTGATTTACTTTCATAAAATAAGTGTTAGTCGATATCTTACTGATAGTATTCGTAGCAAGTTATTCAGCGAAACTAATTCCTTCTTTGAGGAGTTATTTCTTGCAAAATAAAGGAATTACAGTGCAGAACATTTCAGAATATACTGTATCAACAATAAAACTCTTCGATTGAAGTTTTCGAGATTTTCCCGATTTTACAAGCTGTAACTTTTCAAATTCTCCAGTAAGACGTTGTTACTTAGTGAAGAACGATAGCTCCTGAAATTAGTGTTATCCATCTTATAATTGTGAATAAATTTACCATTTTATGGTTCAGTATAAGAATTGAAAAATAAACTCTTTTTGAACTAATAACAGAAATAAACATAATTTTTATCGAAATGGATTTAATATTTCAATAAAAAATTAATTTTCTTTGTTAAACAAAAAATCGTTATCTTTATTCTAGATTGTTTATATAAATATTATTTTGAAGCATCTTAGAAATAAATTCACTCAACTTGAATAAATTCAAATAACTGGAATCAAAATATAAGAGGTTTAACAAATTAAAACAAATTGGTATCATTATAAAATGATATAGAAAGAAAATATAATCAATGGAATAAATGAGTGCATAAACCCACATCTTTTAAATTAAGAATGTTATTTTTCTTTTCTCGAAAACTTAACAAGCAATTGCAAATACTTTTTAGATTTAATGGAAAAGAGATGGTAAATATTCAAGTACTTCTTATATAAAGGAAAGACCCTTTAATATAAACGTATAAAATTAATTATAATGAACAAATGAATGATTTTACGTACAATCGTATTCAAATACTAAAATACCAAATTTTATTTTATTATTTATCCATTCAGTTATTGAAATACGTCTGCATGAAAAGAAAAAGAATATTAAGCATTTTCTAAATATAGGTCAAACATTCTACATAGAATGAAGATTTTGAAGAATATTTTTTAAGGAATTAGTTCACTATAAAGGAATCAAAATATAAGATATATATCAATTTAAAAACAAATTGGTGTAGTATTGAAAAATTATATACAAATGAAAAACATAATCATTGCAATACCTTTGGAATTGTGAAATTAATTCATAAACCTATGACGTTTAAATTAAGAATCTGATTTCTATTTCCTCGAAAACCTAACAAAGAATTAAAGTACTTTAGATTTAATGGAAAAAAAAAAGAATGGTAAAATATTCAAGTACTGCTCATATAAAAATAAAACCTAGTGAAATATTATAAAATTTAATTAGAGTAGCGCATGGTTTTACGTACAATCTCATTAAAACACCATAGTTTATTTAATTTTTTCTCCCATCAATTATTGAAATATATATACAAGAAAAAGTATATTAAGCATTTTCTAAATATAGGTCAAACATTCTACATAGAATGAAGATTTTAAAGAATTAGTACATTATAACTGGATCCAAATATAAGATACTTATCAATTTAAAAAATAAATTGGTATATATATATATAAAATGATATACAAATGAAAATATAATCAATGCAATAAATTTAATATTTCATAATATTGTAATATTATGAAATATTAAATTTATTGTATTGATTATAAATATTAAATAATATTACAATATTATTTCATAATATTGTAATATTATTTAATATTTCATAAGTGCATAAACCCACGACGTTTAAATTAAGAATCTTATTTCCTTTTCTGGAAAACTTAACAAAGAATTACAAATACTTTAGATTTAATGGAAAAAAAGAATGGGAAAATATTCAAGTACTGCTCATATAAAGTAAAAATCTCGTGGAATATTCGTATAAAATTAATTATAATAAATAAATGAATGATTTTACGTGCAATCTTATTCAAATACTAAAATATAAAAGTTTATTTAATTATTTCTCCATTCAATTAATGAAATATATATACACGAAGAGAAAAGAATATTAAGCATTTTCTAAATATAGGCCAAACATTCTACATAGGATGGAAATTTTGAAGAATATTGTTGAAGAATTAGCTTTCTATATTTATCAATTTAAAGACAAATTGGTAACAATAATGTTAAATATAAATGATATACAAATGAGAACATAATCAGTTCAATAAATTTGGCATTGTGAAATGAATGCATACTTTATATTTAATAGAAAAAGGATGGTAAATATTCAAGTACTTCTCATATAAAGTAAAACCTTATCATGAAATATTCATATAAAATTAATTATAATTAATTTGCTTATTATAATTAATTTTATACGAATATTTCATGAGGTTTTACTTTTATATGAGAAGTACAATATTATTTTAAGTACAATCTTATTCAAATACCAAAGTTTATTTAATTATTTCTCAATTCAATTAATGAAATATATATACTAGAAAAGAAAAGAATATTAAGCATTCTCTAAATATAGGTCAAACATCCTGCATTGGATGAAGATGCATGTCCCTTTGTCCACCATCGCTCATTAAAGGAAGTCATCTGTCATCATACAGGTCATTCATCATCTCATAACACCAGTACAGAACCTCTCAGGACCAAGTAAAATGCATCAATTGCCATGTAGCTTTTATATTCATACATAAACTTTTTCATGCACCTCATCCCATCCTATTATGCAACAATTAAACGCAACCGTGCAGTTAAATGCTTACCGAAATTTAACGATGTTTGAGATAAAACATGAATGATGGACTCTTTTCGCAGCAAGGCAAGCGGGATGAATATTTATGGTCGTTTTAGTTTGAAATACATCCCAAGTAAGAAAGTAATTTTTCGTGTTGCGGATGGTAGGTATTAAATATTAAATGCCAGAAAACCACTTTGATGATTATTATCTGCAGTTCGAATAGAACTACCAAAAATATGTGCTGAAAACTAAGGTGATTATATTTAGCAGTTTAAGAGTATATAATAAAGTTTATTTAACTATTAGGGATATAATATGTAAACTTTTCAAAATTTAATTGAAAACATTCATTTAACTTTTTTGCATTCATCATTTATTTTAAGTAAGCATTCATCATTTATTAAAGATTTTCTTAAATGATTTTCTTATTTATAAGGAAATATTTTAAATGCTTTGTACAAATTCTTTTTAATTCATTAGTTAAATGCTTTTTTAAGGGCCTGATGACCGAGAGGCTAGGGCTCTGGCGCTGGGTACCACAAGTTCGAGTCCCGGCGGTGCCATAAATGTTGTAATGGTTCAGAATCCCCTTAAACGTTAGGTCTTGGTCTAATAAGATTGTAGAGCGTTGTGGAGGTTGTGTTACTCCCCGTCTGTAGCTCATCTTCAAGCTACACGTGTCCTCTAAGTAGTGCTAAATGAGTAACACCGGTGCAGCCCTTGCTTAGGGCACAAAAGATTTACTGTCCCTGTTACCAGCTGTATTAGAACAACAATACAAATGCATTTTAAATTCTTGATACATATGTAGCTGAAAAGTTTTCATGATTTACCATACGGATCAAGTTACATTATGACCACATTTTGCTATCAAAAGCATGACCAAATGCGGAGAGGGCATACTGTGATTCTTATCTTCCTTTTCTGCCCTTTTAACAAACATATATTTATTTCAATCGTCTTTATTTACAATAAAGTCACAATAGATTTAGGTTTTCATTTGTAAATTTCCCAACTGAAGCTCTCCCTTTAAAAATTGAATACGCTACGTATAGGTTGTTCCAGTTCTTTTTTTCTTATATATAAAAAAACTTCCATTAGTGAATATTTATTCTTGTCAAAACAATCAATATACTATCAATATGAATGTGGAATAATTTGTAAATTTTAAAGGAAAAAAAAAAAGAATAATTGATTGCAAACGAATGCAATAATTTTCTAATTTATATATTTCCCCCAGAGCTTTATGTGTGCGAAAACTGTCTCAAGTAGGCAATCTTTTTCCTCTGAAATTATTACGCTAAATAATTCCTCCAGATCTTCTTGAACAAAACCATAACATCCGTTACAAGTTTTACTTTTTCATCCACTATATTTTTGTTCTATATTTTTTGTAGGGTTATGATTATATTTATAAACTAGAAATTATTAACGTCTGCGAAAAATAATTTTTGTTTAGAAATTCCATAACTACGATAAAACACTAAGTGAAAGCTATTTCACTAAAATAAATACAATAGAGCAAGCGAGAGCAAAGTATCAAAAAAACGTTCCTGTTTTTGTAAATGTTTTCTGTACATAAAAGGATGAATCACAATGAGAATATGAATAGTAAATAGCTACGACGCCATTTTTATATTCGTAATTCATTTTTGGTACTATAAAAAATTAGGGACCATCCTATAGAACAATAAAATATAGAAATAATCAGTCGTAAATTTTGGCTATGCACGAGATAAAAAAATAATTGATACAGAAAAAAATTTTTTTCAATGTTATGTCTATATTTCTTAAAGTTTAAGAATTTTTTTAAGACATAAGAACATTTTTCTTTTTTTTTTATATGTAAAGAAATATATCCAAACCTTTTGTTACTATATGCTTTATATCTGTTTGTCACGCACGTGTGTATTTATTTATATTTTATAAAAATCAAAAACTATAATATTTAGACGTTCAGTTTATGTCACCGTATTTTTTTATTTGGTTTGGAACCAAAATCCACAAAAAATAAAAAAAAAAAAATAAAAAATTAATAAGCCTTTTATCTTGTGATTTTTTTTATTTTTTATTTTTTATTTAAAACCCCAAAACTATAATACTTGGACGTTTCATTTTTTTTTTTTTTTTATATTTATTTATTTACTTGATACGAAGACAAAATCCACAAAACAAAAAATTAAAATAATAATAGTAAGACTTTTTAATCTGCGAGTTATTTTTAATTAAATTAAAACCTTATTTTTTTGTTAAAAAATACATATAAAAAAACCCTTCAAAAATCCCTATATCAGCATATTGTTAATATTACGAAACTAAAGAAAAACTAAAAAAAGTAATTTAAATGTCAAGCGCACTACAAAAACTACAAAACTGTGAGATAAATTAATTTTACTAGTGATTTATTATTTTTTATTTGGTACTAAACCGAATATATCATTATTATATTTATTTTCTTTATTAAATAAAAATATAATTTTAAAAATAATTATAAGTAAAATAAAATTAAGCATTTTAAAACTGCATTATTTAAAAAAAAAAGCACCTGCTTTTATTTGCACGACTCTAGTTAATTATTTATAAATATTTAATTGAACGTAATTAATATTAAAAATATTAATATTAATAATTATAAATTAATATACTTAATATTAATCATATTAATTATATTAATTTACATTTTAATTAAGTATTAAATACAACTTATTTGTAATATTTAAATGGTAATTTTTTTATCCTTTCAAACTTCGCTGTAATAAGAATTTGTGTGTAAAAGTTTTCATAACTTTTTTTCTTAATTTATATATATTTTTTTTTTCTTTCTAATGCATGGCAAACACAGACACCTTGGTGACTTAATTTATATCTAAATGTATATATTCGATATAATGACGAATTTTCAACATGGCTATATGAAAACCATTTTTTTACATTATCATTTGTCAAATTGGCTATTCTGTGTGTGAAATCTGTGAAATTTGACGTCAAAATATTCATTAGTGTTTGAGTTACGCCTGGCTTCGTGATAATCTAAAATTGATTCCGGCGATTTTTGAAATGTCTGAATTAATAGAGCAGAGAAATTGCGTCGAATTTTCTTTGAAGAAACGTATAGAATGCTGCTGAAGGCATTTGGTGAGCTTTCCAATATCGGAAAGAAATGTTTAGATGTGGTATAAACAGTTCCAAAGACGGCAGAGAAGATGTGGTCGCGTTGAAGATCTGGTCGGCCATCAACCTCAACCGCAGAAGCTCACTACCAAAAATTAAAGATTTGGTGCTTGTAAACCGTCGATTTTACAATTAGAGACCTTATGAAGATGTTGGAATTTTTCAAAGGATCGGTCAATTTGATTTTTTAAATCAAACGCGTCAAATCTCGAAGGGTACCAGAAATTACTGAATGCGCCAGTTCACACTGTATTGATTTTTCGTGACTTTTTCAAAAATGAAACTCTATATCGTTCCACAACCCCCGTATTCACACCATGCGACTTCTGGCCATTCCCTAATTTCAAAAAGACCACTCCAAGGACACAGTTTTGAGTCGATTGAAGAGATTCAACGTGAATCGCCACTTGCCATTCCCTGCCGATAACTTTTTAGCATGCACTGAGGATTGAAAATGCGTTAGGCATGAGTGCATTGTGTCCAGTGGGGATTACTTTGAAGGCGAAATAAATTTGGAAGAATAAATAAAGAGTTTTTGAAAAAAAAAAAATAATTGGTCTTACTTTGGGCACAGTAATATATATACCTTTAATTTACATTATAATTTATCAAAAGACTATTTTCTTAAAATCGGTGCTCGCAATATTGTTATGTAAACAAACTGATTTTTCTCTAATTTCTGAAACCTAATCAATGCAAGAAAAGAGAAAAATATTCCAGCAACCATTGATTACGGAAAGAAAAAAATGGGGAACAACGTTCTTCAGTGATTAAATAGAAAAATACGTGTCAGAACAAATCGTTAAGAAGGGAAATTAAAAATAGTTTCGTCAACCATAATGGATCGGATTTCGATTCAATTGGCTCAAACCTGATAAAAACACTCTGTTGAAAGAGGCTTACTGTGTGCAACGAAAACATTAAAGGGCTCTTGCTTTTACTGATAGTCATTGATTAATTGATTATTTTGTATATGTTGATTCTCTGAAAATAAGCAAGTCTTTTGCGCTATTGATGTTTACGACAAATATTTGGAAAGAACTCGTATTGATTTAGAATGACAACTTTTATTAGATGTACTGAAAGATATCGGAAATTGCTATGAAGCATACATTATTTTCAGAACAAAATAAATGCGAATAGAGAAAAAAGTTCACTACTGTGTCCAAAAAGTAAGACCAATTATTTTTTTTTTTTCAAAAAACTCTTCATTTATTTTTCCAAATTTATTTCATCACCCTGCAAAAGTAATCCCTTCGGACTCAATGCACTCATGCCAACTTTTTCCAATTTTCAATGCATGCTAAAGTCATCGGCAGGGGATTGTCTTCAAAAGCGCGCGCAATTCATGTTGAATCTCTTCATACGTTGTATACGTTTCCGAAAAACAAAATTGAATGCAAGTTCTTGCTCAATTCATTCAGACATTTCAAAAAATCTGCCGGAACTCAGTTTTAGTGTCTCACAAAAAGGCAAGCATAACTCAAACAATAATGAATATATTGTCATGAAATTTCACACAGATGTCAAGGACAGTGCCAGTAACCTTAAAAAAAATTAAAATTCCATAACGCTGAAATTTTAAATTGGGGCTTACTTTTGGACACAGTAGTATAGTTTTTGTTAGGTTGCACATCCAAATATTTCGTACACTAATTTAAAAAAACTCTTTACTAAAAAAAAGATATATTTTCTATAGTCACATATAATGTGTAAATAAATCTCTACTGTTTAATTACAAATTCAAAAGGAAGTGTTGTAACAAATAGTTATGATTGCTTCTGCTTTTATTAAATTGGACCTAATTTTAAAATATTATGAAATTAAGTATATAATTTTAATAATATTTAATGATATAAAATTAATTAAATCATTAAGTATTAAATGTCATCAAATTTTAATATTTAAATAATATCATTAAATAGTTAATTTCATTATGTTTTAAAATTAGATCCACTTTAATAAATTTTAAAAATTACAAAAATTGTTTTACTATTGTTCTAACAATAAATTATTTAATAATTTAAAAATGATTGAATGAATATAAAAGAATTAATAAATTAATTTAATAATTATATTTTGTACCAATTAAAATATAATCATTTAAACTCTAATTTTAAAATTATTAAATAATTTATTTTTACTACAAAAATAAATAATTTTATAATTTTAGCTTATTTTTACTCCGTATATATTAATGCCATTTTAGGAGTGCTGAAATTATTTAATTAATTTTTTACAATATTTTCTTTTCAGTTCTGTAGTATATTCTAACGTAAAACCCAATATTGTGAAGTAAAATAGTAAGAACCAAGTAAAGAGACTTTTACTATACGTTGTTATGAAAAAAAAAAAAAAAATAACGGCTATTTTTAATATCAAAAATATATTTTTATTTTTAAAATCATTGCACTAAGCTTCTAAAATTTATTTTTAATATTCAGTTACTTTTCCAAATAATTTTCATTCTTAGAAAGTACGCGACGGATTTTTCTAATTTCCACAAATCAAATTACTGTTATTACTGAGGTTTTATTTTAAGGTTTAATATATTTAATAACATATTAAGATTATTAACAAAAAAGATTATTTTCTTTCTTTATTGTACCACTTTTTTTTACATAAAAAAATTACATCAAGAATCAACTATATTATGAGCATACTATTAATATTACAAAATAAATAGATAATTAAAAATAATCACGTATTAACATTTTTACAATTTCGCAAATTATTTACATATCTTTGAAAACTTTCCTAATTAAAAATCTTGGAAAACTTAAAATAAATTATTTTATTTTACTTTTATAAGTTAAATTTTATTATTTAATTTTTTCAACTTTTCTTTTTTTATGATGAACAATGATTTTATATACATAAAATTGGATAAATGATCATATTTCATTCAGGCACAATTAAGACAAAATGTAAAAACTTATAAACTGTCAAACCCAATTTACGTTAGATTATATATTTTTTTTGCATATATTCATTTAGTATATTTGATAACCTGAATTATTCTTTATTAATTTTAAACTGTTTAATAGGAAATAAATACATAGGACATGCACAATTTCTTAATCAATTATTAAATTTTCAAACAATTTTCACGTATCCTTTATACCAAAATAAACATAACTACATTCACAATATTCGATGCAAAATGTGCAAAATAGCTTTTGTGTAATTTGCTCAAGGCTATACTTTCCAAATAAAATTCACTATATAACCAAAATGTATCCGATAACTAGTTCAAATTTTATGACGGGCAGTAAAATTGGAATATCTAGTTACTGGAATCGCGGATGTCTTCTAGTTAACTGGAACTGAAATACTACTAATGGAATTGAATATCTTCTAGTTACTGTGCTTTATTTTATTGACAATTTTATGTTGAATAGGAAATTGAATTCTAGTGATGAAAAAACAGTCAGTACAACGCAAAACATTCATAATCTTTGTATTTTTTACTTACCCCACACCTAATCCCTGTATTCTGGATTATATAACCCCCTTACTATCTAAAAGGGAATGGGTCAAATTAAATACATTCCTTCCACCTATACCAAGAAAGAAAAAAAAAGCTTATTTTTGTATTTTATGGATAGGACATATTTAATTTCTCATTTACTAATAGCTTATAACCAATATGCATACTAACATATGAATTACAGAATTGAAAACAATTGTTCAGAATGTTTTTGTACATATTTTAAGAACTTTGATAAGGGAATATATTTAAAATTGGTTAAAAGGAATTGGTAAATTAAAAAAAAAAAAAAAATTAGAAATACCCCCCCAAAAAAAGTAATTTTTTTGTTTTTGTATTTTTGAAAAATAACTGCAGCTTAATATATTTCTTCTCTTTAAGAATTTATAATGTTAAGTTTAATATTATGTGTTCGTAACTATATGAGTAAAAATGCTTTAAATTGTAAGCTAGTATTAAATGTATATCCATATTAGTTATAAAGAGCATTAAAATATTATAAACAGCATTGAAAATGTATGTACTACGCTTTTATTCTTAGGAAATGTTAATGATATTTTTTTTATTATGCTTCCATTCTTTTATTTATTTGTCTGTTAGATATAAATATGTCTAAAATGTTTCAGTTGGCCAACTTTTTCTTACGATATAGCACCTGGATAATAGCAAATGAATGATAATAATTTAAGAGATAATTTTAGTGATGATCCTTTAAAATCACCTGTTTTGTCTCCCAGTCTCAGCGTTGATCTTATGCCGAGTCACTGCATTATTCACACATATTGCAGCTTTTTATCGCCTTTTCTGTGATTTTTACCAAACTCCACATAAACAGGCAGAGATGTAAACACAGTTCCTTTCCTCCTCGTCTTAAAACCGCACCTGGTCGCAGAGCGGACAGCGAAAACATGTTCCGCACTATTAAATTAACTCAAATTCAGTCTCTATAGTATAATATCACGCAAACACGGCACAAGCTTAGACAGGGAGCACTGCTGACCACTTCTGTTGGAAGCTTTCAACTTCAGTGATGGCAATAGAGAATCAGTCGTGCTGAGTGGACTTTGTCTGAGAGGGACGCTGAGCGGTGGTTAGCAATTCATGCCGGCACCCGGAAGCGCTCTGTAGAGTGACTCTCAGCTTTGAATATCGAACCAGTAGGGGTAAAAGGGCCCTGCTTTCTCTCCTTGAGAGCTATAAGGCCTTGAGACGATATCCAGGATTTCCGCCGAATAAGTTGCAAACCCTAAGCTCGCTGGAGTGTGGGGTCAATGGGCACATTAATATCGCCAGCAATGAGGAAACAGACTCAACTCGGGCTTCAGAGTTCTTTTCATCAGGCACTTTGGATATCAGTAGCAGGACTTTTATAAATCATTAAAATGGAAGCTTGGTCCCTTTCATTTTGTCATACATGGAGTCCTGTAAAACAAGTAGAACCTTTAATGAAATGCGAAATATTTTAATGCTAAATGCATCTGGCAAAGGTAAATAGCATCTTCGATTCTGGTCTCACAATCATGACTATCCACCTGGATTATAATGAAGTAGAGTATATAACTGCAGTAATTGAATTATAGCGTTAAAAGAATATTTTACGTTCAAAAGCAACAATATATATATCTGAATATTCTGAAGATCTCATAAACAAATGCAATTTGTTTCTTAATTTATAAAAAAAAAAAACATGCACATTTTTTTCGCTAGCAATCATTTTATAAAAAAACCAGGTAAAAGAATTATGTGTATCATAAATGTATTAAAATTTATAATAAATACTTTAAATTTCCTTAATAAATATTACAAATGTCTTATCTAATAAATTCTTTCCTTAATTTGAATTAGTGAATATGTATCCTGAAACATAGTGCATCTTCAACGATAAATATATTTACTGATATTGCAGAATCCATAATTTGTAATTGAATATTCACTCTTAGAAAATAAATAAGTAAATAAATATAAATTAGTTTACTTTGCGAAAAGTCATGCATATTTTTGACATGAAATTTATTAGAAAAATTGTAAAAATGATTTATGCGTAGTATATTGTGTAATTATTATAATTTATAATAAATATTTTAGTTTTCTTGAATTATTGTAATTTCCATCTAATTAGTTTTTCTTAATTTATGATAAGAATCGTGATGTACATTCGATATATTGGTGTGATTTCAATAAAAATATATTACAAGATATTTAATCCGTATTAAATCAATGCTCACCAAATCTTAACTTTTTAAAATAAATATTTTTTTTTTTTTTTTTCTAAAAATCATGTAACATTTTTTTTGCTATATAATTTATTTGAAAAAAACTGAAAAATTAATTACGCATAGTTTCCTAAATATTAGTAATTTATAAAAATAAATTAATTTCTTTGAATAAATATTATAATGATCATCCCATTTTTTCTTAATCAATCAATTTGATCAGAACTCCAACACTTGCATTCCAAGTATAACGGTGTGATTTCAATATAAATATATTACCAGATATTTAAACCGTATTAAATTATAATTTCACCAACTATTCACTTTTAAATATGTAAATAAATATAAATTGTTTTCTTTTTGCGAAAAAGACCCTAATGCTATGAAATGTATTTGAAAAAAACTGTAAAAAAGTGTTGTGTATCTAAAGTCCTTCAATTAATATAATAAATATTTTAATTTCCTTTAATAAATATTATAATTTATAATAAAATATTTTAATTTCCTTTAATAAATATTTTAATTTCCTTTAATAAATATTATAATTTATAATAAATATTTTATTTCCTTGAATAAATATTTTTAATTTTCTTCAATAAATATTATAATTTCCTTGAATAAGCATTATAATTTCCATCTAATTGTTTTTATTTAAATTTATGATCTGAAACTCAACATGTGCATTTCAAATATAGCGGGGGTGATTTCAATATAAATATAATACAAAGATTTTAATCCTTATTAAAATTAAATTTCATCAAATATTCACTTTTAAAATAAATAAGTAAACAAATTTGAATTCATTTTCTTTGCGAAAAATCATGCACATTTTTTTTTTTTTTTTTGCTATGAAATATAACTATAAAAAGAGTTATGTGTATCTAAAGTCCTCCAATATTTATTATAAATTATAATAAATATTATATTTCTTTAAATAAATGATATAAATTATAATAAATATTTTAATTTTCTTTAAATAAAAATGATAACTTATAAAAAAATATTTTAATTTCCTTCAGTAGACATTATAATTTATAATAAATATTTCATTTCTTTGAGTAAATATTGTAATTTGCATCTAATTACTTTTCTTAATCTATAATCAAATTCTTAACAGATGCCTTTGAAATATTTCTTTTCCAAAAAGCTGATAAACACTTCCTGATATAAGTTTTAACATCATAATAGCAACATAACAGCAAATTAATTGACTGAAAGTAATAATCTATATATTTTTACACGCTTTGGATTACATTATGAATCATAAGTAAAAATCAATTATTTGTTCGCAATTTCTATAAAATTTGTATTCACAAGAGAGAAGTATAGCTTTGCGTGTCCTAAACGCGTTTCAGCTATGTATGCACGCTGAAAAATAGAACTGACCAAATTAATGCGCTTTTTTTTAAGACGCGGTAGTTCTAAAGTCCTTTAAATAGAAAAAACGAGAATAAGAATGAAATTGCTAGTGCCAATTATAGTCTCCAAAATAGTCCCAAAAAGGTATTATTTCTGGAAGAATATATCAGTAGTTTAACAAAGTTTTCGAAATGATAATTCCATTAAGCTTTCTAACATAACACTTATTTTTATCTTTTTCGTACATTTAATGCTTCATTCTAACTCAGCACTTAAACTTAACAAATCGATAGTAGGAAATAATGACCCAGAATACTTTAATGTAATTGGGCAATCTTGGCTTGGAGCAGTTTGGCGGATGGCATGTCGAGTTTCTGGATTGAATTTGAGGTCCAGATAAGGAAGCTTTACAGCAATTAGATGTGAATACTGACTAGAAAAAGATATATGGTATACTCGATAGAGCCAAAACAAAAGTATTTTAATTCATGGTATAGCTGAATTTCCCAGATGATAAAACAGAGGGAGGGGACTCTCAATTGATATAGTAGCACATGTAAAATAACGTGGATACCGATCATATAACTCAAATTAAATGGTGGTTGTCAATAGAAAAACCAGAATAAGATTTTGCCTAACTTACCCGGATCTAAACATGCTGGAAGACAACGATTTAAAAGTGAACGAACATATGTATCAAAACTTTTGAGTCACAAAACTTGGGCCTATTTTATCGGCTTTTAAAAAATATACCATTTAACTATGTCAATGATGGTACCTATGTCATTTTTTGTACTATGTCAATTAAAGAGGCATTCAATATGTTGATTTTTGTTGAAATTAAAAGACTTTTTGGCTATCCATTTTACCATATCCTTTACAAATAACTATAAAAATCTTTAAAATCAATTATCAAAATAATCTTAATAATTTAATCATTAATAAATCGACAATCTTTATAACAAAAATCATTAAATTAATTAAATTAAATTTAAAAATCTTTTAAATTTAATTAAATGTTTATTAAACAAACACAATATAATAAAAAATTATGTTTATATTATTTATTAATAAACTTTATATATTATTGTAAAACTAATGCTGATAATAAAAATTCAAGTTACTGTACCTTTTCTATACCATTTTAATACGATAAAAATGCAAAGCATAAGTGTTTTTTAAACTTTTATCCTACCCTGTGTGAATAAAGCGTGCTTATTCAAAATTCAAAAGCATATGAATAAGTAACTTCAAAAACTTAGCCTATCAAAATTTAACCTCCCTATTTAAATAAAAACCTATCTGATTTTTTAAATAACATTATAAAATAAAGTAATAGTAATTAAGTTAATATAAGTTCAATTCTTTTTCATATCATTTCATTTTAAAACTGTTCCAATTAATTTAAATTCTCGGGTAATGACCCTTCCACCCCCCCTAAAAAAAGAAGAATGATATAAAAAGATGAATAAAGCTTTTTATATAAGAGTTAAACTAGATCAGGAAGAATTTAACATAAATATAGTGACTCATTGATTGTTCTTCATAAAGTAGAAATGGATACTGAAATCTAACGTTTGCAATTCAAATTTACTGCGTATATATATTAGAAGAATTGCAATTGTAGTGAAAATTGCTTACTGTTGAGTGTAGAATTCAGCGCGCTGTCGGTAATTGAACTGCGAGAAAGTTTTTCCCCGTTTTCAAGCAATCTAGCATTTACAAATTTCTCCAAGGACAGGAGATTTAAAAGTTTATACGTTAAGCTAGTCTGAGTTCCTGCGGTATAATTTATCACAATCGCGAAAAGAGTGAGAATAAAAATATCGCAGAAAAACTCAACTTATCTTGGCAAGAAACTGAAACGTTTATTAAACTCTTAGAGAATATAATTTAAATTATCGATAATTTAGAGAACATTTTTTTTGTATCTGTTTGTATTTAATTTATTAAAGTTATAAATAAATATTTCCAATTAATAGTAGAACCTTTCAGAACAAGTAAATGCAGAACATCTATTTGAAAACATTCAAATTTTAAAGAGAATAAAAAAACTTTTAATAAAATGATTGGAGTTGAAATTATTAATATAGTTGGAATATTTCTTATTGTTAATAGCAGGTAAAAATGGTATTAAAAAATGTGAAAAAAAAATTAATCTCCAAACAAACCTAAAAATAAATATATTTGTTTTAAATATAAATTACAGTTTTTTAATAAAATTTTATATAAACTATCGTATACTTTTATTTACATATATATTTGAAAATAATTAAACATTTATTATATTGTTTTTACAAATATGTTGAAGAATTGATTGTTATTAACTACTTTTATTACAGCTTCAAAGCTTATATTTTTTATAAAGTCATCAATAGATCATTGTCAGCTTCCTTTTTTTTTTTGCAAATTTCTGTCAATATTTATAAAATTAAAAATTTTTCATTTATACCTTAACATGCTAAAAATTGTTTGCAAATAACAGTGTTGGATGAGTAAATTTCAATACATTTCCTTTTTTTCAATTGCAAGACCCGGGCCTCATTTGAGGAGATCAGACCTAAACTGACATAAAATTCGGTCAAATTTTAATCACTTACCATAAGATAAATTAACCTCATAAAATATAATTTATGTTTGATTAATTTAAAATTCCTAAGTTCGTTAATAATAAATTTCTTATAATTGAAAAAAAAATCTTAAATTAATGAATTTCAACTTATAAAGCATTTTGCAAAACGGGCAATTTATAACATGTGAAATAGTATCTAACATATAACATGCACTATTAATAACTTTATTTTATATACTTTAATTAAAAAAACGCATGCCTGACTCAGTGACATTGTGCGCCGCTGGGGAGCACAAGGCTGAGGTTCAATCCGCTGGCGGCTTTCTTGTAGACACTGTTTCAAACAACAAGGAGACTCGATGGGATGTTCAACAACTTGCCCGTTAATTGGACTACCTCGTGGAATTTTTCCCGGACATTTACATTTGCGTATCTTATATGATACGCAAATGTAGGGTTAGTTCACCCTAAAATTCACTACCGAAATGCACTGCCCTCCTTCTTCAGCGGCACGGAGCCAAGTCAGACTCAATCACAACAAAGCTTTCTCCTCCCCCCTCCTTCTATGAGTAGGCTGCTCATGGGATGTCCGTCCAACACTGCATGGCACAGAAGTTGGGCACAACAACAACAACAAAAAATACGCATACAATAAATGTTAAATTAAATATATAAAAATCTATATTTAATGCTTTAAGGACAAATCTCGATATTCCCATAGCCAACTTCAGCTCAATTTTAGACTTAACACAACGAGCAAAAAAAAAAAAATAATAATTTCTTTACATAAGTAAAAACAGACTGAATTTCCAAAACCTCTAAAACGACAAAACTGTTCTAAAATATGTTGCAACAACAGCAATAAGAACATTGTAAGAACTCATGAGCAAACCCAAACTATTATTTTTGCTATAGATTCGGCGTATTTAATTCCCACATGAACATTGAATTGAAAAATAATTCAAACAAAATGAGGCATAATTGATAATAATTCAAACATAAATGATATGTCAAACATAACTGAGACATAATTGATAATAATTCAAACATAATTGATAATAATAACATAAATGATACTAATTCAAATTCAAACATAGTTGAGAACGTAAATAATTTAAAAATACCATGCACCATGATTATTCATTGAAACAAAACGTGATATTTAAAAATATCAATAAGGGAATCTGATTTGTTTATCATTTCGTTGAAAGTTAATCAGGAATATCATATGAAATCAAAAACATTCAACACAGTTGATATGATTTATGAATTCAGTAAATAAAATTTATTCTTAGAATATTATTTTTACATTATTCTTACTCATATTCATAAAATATATTCCAATAATGGCCTGAGAACATTAAATCATAACATTATTAGTACAAATACAAACAAATCAACCAAATATATTCGAATCAATGTGTAGTTTTATGAATTCCTGGCGAACAACACTACTGTTTATAATATGATGGATGTGTATATGTTACTCTTCTTATTTTTTTTTTTTTAGTTTCCTTTTAACCTCGATTTATTTCAACACTGAAAAGTAAGAAAATATGTTAATGCATCTACTAGAAAGCTGGGGAATTTTTTTGAGAGGAATTCTTTGTTCTTAAAAAATTGAAAAATATAAGTAGTTTGTTTTTTCCTCATAGTCTGGAAGTATGGAAGTAGGAAATGAGATTTTTCTTCTTCCGCAATTTCTTATGTTTCTGCATAAATTTCGGTGCTACTTCTGGTGCACCTGTTATAGGCTATGCATTGCCCCTTTTATTTCTAGAGAGTAAAAACAGTTTCATACATTTTCTTTTTTCTGTTCAAATGTTAAAAAATATACAGTGAATTCAATATAGAAGCAGCGAGAATCTTGAAAAATAGACTGAAGTAGCACTCGCTTAGATGAGAGATGGAATTAATTCATGTATAATTCATTAGAAGTACATTAATCTCATAAAATCAAAATAGTAAAATATATATTAGTTATTTCATAATCCATTTATAGCTATTGCATCCTTATGATATGATATAAATTTTAAACAATAGAGAATCAAAAATTAATAACTATTTAAAGTAATGATAGTTGCTCCCACTGTGAGTTTAATTTACACTTATTATGTCAAAATAAATAACTGACATTTATGCTGTAACGTTTATCCTATATTAGACATATAACTGCTTCAAGAGGGGGCCAACTTACGATCATAAGAATTAATTTTTTTTACAAGACTATATATATATATAAATACAAATTTTACCCTGGTTTATTATAACTTTATTATACAAAATGAAAATTAATAAACTTTAATTTTGATTCACAAATGCACGAATAAATCACAAGCGCAGTTCACTCCAAAGTCAGAAATTTTCAGAGTTCTCGAGTCTACGTCGAATCTAATTACCTTGGTCTGCGGCACGTCTGCAGCATGATACACTGCAACTTATGCAATTAACTTTAAACAAGTAATATAAGACAAATTTTTAAGCTAATTCCTACTTTTTTTTAGTATATTGCAGAAAGTCCTTTATAAAGACTTCATTTTTAAGTTTATCTGGCACCATCTATTTGTAGATACACGCAACTTAAATCTAAAAATACTAAAATTGAATTACTGAATTATTATTTGAAAAGAAATGTATTAACACAGTGTTATCCACTCACAAGTTAAAAAAAATGTATTTGAACTTGAGTGGATGAATAAAAAGTATTTTATTAACGGCTGAAATTGAAACCAAGGAGAGTGCGGAAGGAATTGAAAATAAGTGGGAGAACATGTTACTCGCGTCCGTAGTATATCCAAGCTGCACTGGCCCCTGGTGAAAAGTAAATGAGTAACAGCGTTCAATAGTGCAGCCCTCTTGGGTTGCTCAGAGGGAATTAATCAATAGATCCAGTCCTGATGTAATTAAAACTATTAGTAACCATTGAGTATGATAAAGGGAAACAAGTTATCGACTTTAACACAGTATAGAGGGAAGTTCTTTTATAAAGAAATGTGGAGGCCATGTTCTATATTATAACAACAAACCTAAATGAAAGGTGATAGCACAATTGTCCTGATACTGAATTTGCCAAAAAATGTGAATGGGATAAGTTATGAGCGATCAAGAATTTGTGAAAATCAATATTTTTTTCTGAAGATAGAAATATATCACGTATCTACGTTTTTAAAACAGTCTATACAGGACATTATAAATTTATTAAAGACTTCACTCTCAAAAATTACTGAAATAATTCAAAAACACTTTCACTCTGACAACAAACAAGAATTAGAATTTGCAACCAAAATTCTACAAAGGGAAAACTTTAACACATACCAACGTTCCTATAACATTAAAAAATGCATCTAACACACTAAAAATTATTTGCAGAATAATGAGCAAGCAGTAAAGAAAAAGAATTAAAAGAAGACAGATTCGAGAATCATTATTAACTAAGAAAAGAGCATTTTACAGGTAACTAACTTTTAAATTTATGAACTACCAGGAAATATTTCTGTATCCAAAATTATTCTTTTAGTATAGAACTCTCTTCAAAGGCACTTGCGGAGACAAAATTCCATCAATAACGTTGTTTAAAGAAACTGATGATCCAGATTTTGAAGGAAGCATTAACGATCTGAAGGTTCTTAAAAGTTTTACCTACAAGAAAACCCCCCTCACCAAAGACACAAATCAGAAATAAAAAATGAAATATTTCTAGAAAATCAATTAACTTATTCTAAAACTAAAACGATTAATTCAAACATTGCTAAAAAAGATCCTGCTTACGATGATATTGATTATACAATTTTACACATTGTCTGAAAATATTTTCCATTCGTACTTTTAAATCTCTTCAATAAATTCCTCTCTCTCTCCTCTCATTTCCCAAAAAGTCTTATGGTGGGATTCATTATACTATTTCACAAAAAAGGTAAAGGTTTTTTCCAGCAGTAATTTATTTCAACGGATTTCTCTATTTGCATTAGCAAGAATTGTTACTTAAAAGACTAAGATACACACTTTTTTCCAAATCAGCAAACTCCCCATCCCTCGCAATGTGGGGCTTAGAGAGTTCAGCTAATCATGCATTAATCGAATTAGCGCATTTTATAAGTAATTCTCAGTCTGAAGGTAAATATTCCTATTATCTCAATAGATATTTAAGGAGATTTAGATAACGTTAAATATACATCATTTTAAAAGAAATAATTTAATAACTGAAGAAATTAATATTACAGAAACTCTGCTTGATGTTCTTAACAACAGAACAGTAGTAATTCAGAACAGTGAAGGACTAATTTTTCACGATCAATTTCAAGGTTGTCCACAGATCTTGTCAGGCACAACCTTTGTACCTAATAGTTGATGAAATATTAATCTTTCCTTTGAAGAAGACATTCATTTACAAGCATTTACAGATACCTTCATTCATCATTTCAAGCAAGACGAGAGATGGACTCAAAAAACTCGCTGCTACAGCTAAATATGGACAGTAAAGCATTATCTTACTGTTTCATTTTAAAATACTAATTACAAGCTATTCAGTAAATTAAAAACTGCTCAAAGATTCTCTGAATCATCATCTTTATCCCTAAAACAGTTTATCTAATGATTAGAGAAATCCAGGAAATACTCTTAAACAATGACTCCATCCTGTTGCTTCAGATGAAAATATGAGAATATGCAGGTTATTTAAGGAAATGAGCCCACAGCAATGCTAAAGCAATTGGTGACTCAATTCGTCTTTCATATTCATTTTCATTTTTCAAACATAACTCAATCAACTGTCTTATAGAGGATTAGCAAAGATACTGGAATCAAAAAACAAGACAAGACGAAAACCTTTCGAAATTATTTGTTAAGTCTCAAAAACAGCAGAATTCTATCTGGTGAAGAAATTATGTTTACAAGTGGTCATGGTCCATTCCTGACATACCTCAAATGAATCAGCCTCTCAGAAGATGATTTCTGTACATGTGTAGCAGCTGAAGAACCCTTCCATTATGCAACTACTTGTCCTCTTGCATCTTAAAATTCCTTCTCAGATTTTTACTGTCAGTGGCTCAGAAATAAAATAAATAACGCATGAATCAGATGGAAAATCATCAAAATAATGAACTTAATAAAATAAAATGTGCAACTAATCTTACCAAGAAAACCATTATTGAATTCTATCACTCTCAACAGAAATATTACCTTCTTCGTAGAATAAAAGCCATCATAATATTTTTGTATTCCACGCCCTACTTCTTTTCACATGTGTAGTATCATTAATTATTTCTTCTGTATTCTTTCCTTCCAGCTATGCTTCATGCTTCTGTAGTTACATTAATGTTAGTTATGTTAGTTTCATAGTTATTATTATGTTAGTTACAAAAGAGTTTTTTTTTTCTGTATTATAACTCATTGTACTCATATAACTGAAAGTTTTCCTTTTTTATTTTTCCTTTATTTTTTGCCTACTTAACCCTCGGTAGAGGTGCAAAAGCGTTAGTTAAAATAAAGTAAAATAAAAAAGGGAAATTTTATACTACCTGTAAAAATAAACACACAAATTAGTATCTTAGTTTACAAATTTTACAAAAAGCTAGAAACAAGTTAAATATTTGCTGGAAACATTGTCAGCATTTTATACGTAGCAAGAAAAAAAAAATTCCACACACAAAAAAAAACAGGGAGCTATTGTTTAAAATGGAATCCGAACACTGCAAAAACCCTTGGATTTGAACCTCAAACACTGTGGCATTGAGAACAAGAGATTCTAAATATTTTTCCCAAAATTGTTTCTAATATATAAACCGGCACGAGGAATAGAACATTATTTTCTTCAGTTTATTCGGATATCGAATGTTCATGTATCTGTGCTGGAGATGGTCTTGAAATATACGTTTTTCAGAAATTTTTCATTTGGCTTTACGAAGAGATGCCAATCTTTTATTCCCCTACAGATGGCATTCTGAGAGAATTTATATCAAAATGGCAGTGTCAAAATGCTTTTACAATATGATAGAGACAGTCTAAGAGCATCCTCGGTAAAGCCGAATCTGTTGCATATCTTGAGGCATATATACTCAGCGGAAAATATTGGTATTAGAAAACTAAACATCCTGACAATCAGAAATTATTTTCATGCTTGTTTATTTCCCTTAAATGTTGCCATAAAATTTGCAACGCTGATTAAGCAGTTATAAGTTGAACCCCTTGATGATAGATTAAATTAGTTCACAAAGCATGTCGATGAGTAAGGACATTTAAAAATATGTAAAAGATATCAAGACAAGCCAAGATACAAAATTCTTCATTTTATCAAATATATTTTACTAATTTGTCACAATTTCTCAATTCATGTTTGTATTTGAAAACATTACGGCATAGGCACTTGCATTAACACTTCAGCCACGTCGGCTATTATATGAAGTGAACAGTTTACTTGTAAATGTTAGTTTTAATCTATACTCCTTTTACAAAATATTTACATCGTAAAATACAGCAACCAGGTTGTAACTGGGTTTGTCGAGTTGAGATACCTGAGGCACAGGTTATAAAACTCACAACTTTATTTACACATGCACAAACAGCTCACACATACAATTAGAGACATGCAATATTTAACATATTTTAAAAACAGATAATTCTAGATTGGTGGAAGAACTCCACTTCAGTGCCGAAAACCCGAAACTCGGATACGCGCAGGGTACATTGAATGTACTTTATCTCCCGGCTGAAAGTGAGTCTAAAGGCCATCTAACCATTTCTCTTGAACTCCATAAGGAGCGTTCATGCCAGTGGATGAATGTGGTTGGAGGATGAATCAGGTTTGCAGCATTTATTTTCATGAGTTAAAAAAATAATTTATATACTTCCTTAAAAATTTGCAACATGCAACAATAATAAAAATACAAAAGTTATTAGTTTAAAAAAAAAGATGTTTTTAAAACTATTTTGTGTTTTTCAGAAATTTGAAAAGATTAATTTTAAAGCAAATATTACTTCAATTTTTTTAATAATGTACGACGAATTTAACAGTATAAAATTCAAACATTTCCTTCTATGCAATAATGTTAACTAAAATAATTAATACAGCAAGATAAAATTAAATTTAAAAATAATTAAGATAATAATTTATATATTTCAATTCATTTTTTAAGTATTAATAGGATTTATGTTATGTGATTTTTGTAGTATTTAATTTTTGTTAGTATAAACCATAACTTGAACAAATGTATAATGTTTTAAAATACAAATTTTTGAAACAACGGTTGAATTAAATTTTACTATAATATTTAAAAATAACTCATTTTTTTGTAATCTTAATTTAAGTTGATCACAAAAAGAATAAAAATAGTGGTTCACTGACGAAAACAATATTGATGTTTTAAAAATATTTAACTTTGTATGATTAAAATGTACATCGTATAAAAATATATATCATAAAGTAATTAACAATTTCTTAAAATTTTGCCATAGCTATTTCGCATCATTCTCAAAATTATTACTCGTTCAATGTTTAATAATAATACATAAGCGTCAACAAAATTTTAATAACCCTTTGCGATACATGTCCCACAAAAGTCCATCCTCATAAAGACACAAACTGTCCCCGATGCAAAAAATTAAGCGTAAAGTTGACGTATCTCATTTATGGATGGTCACTTGAATATGTCACCATGCTTGTTACGGCTGGGGGAAGCATCTCTCTGCCCATCTGGGGGAATTTTGCTGTGGGCGGTGAATCGCAGTGGTCGCAAATGATATGGTTTATCGTATCATGAATCGACGGCCATATTATGATTGGGTTAGTGGTGTTTAATTCGATTTCTTGTTAATAACCATTTAGCAATTAGATTTGCAATTAATTCATTAAACGCAACTATCGATATGTTACTCTCTACAGTATTTTTACAAATGATTTCATTCTAACTCAGTTCGCTAAGAACACGGCTGGCTACAAACCGATTTCGATTATAATTAATTTTAACACAGCATTTTTCTCAGCACATTTAAGAAATTATTTGTAATTCGCAATTTTTTGTCTCTATTCTTTTAATGTAGATTGATAGTTATGATGAAAGAGTTACTACATATTTTTAATAAAAAAAAAAAAAGTTTAAATTCATTATTGTTATAGTAATCATGTTTATCACTGTTTAAAAAAGGTTGTTTATAAAAATTTTAACCGTCAACCAACTTTACGAATTATTTACCCGACTCGTTGATTAGTGGAAAAGCGCGCCGCTGGTGAGCATTAAGGCTGAGGTTCAATCCACTGGCAGTTTTGTTGTGGACGTTGTTTAAAAAAACGAGGAGACTCGATGGCGTTTGGATTGTTCAGCATCTTTGCCTCGTGAGTCGACTACCTGATGGGAGTTTTCCGGGTTTTCTCCCCATACGATACGCGGGGTAATTCTTCCTAAAAGTCCTTTTTAATGCATCGCCCTCCTTTTTCAGAGTCATGGAGTCAAATCAGAATTCTACTTACAGGTGCTCCATCGCAGCAGAAGTGCCCCCCTTTCCCTTCTTCCATGGGACTACACGGGTTCTTGAACTTGGTCTAGATAAGTAGGATAAGAAAAAAAAACGAATTATTTCTTTTACACTGGATGACATCTAAAAATTTAAGTAATTACTACACATCGAAATAACACGCTGTTGCTTATTATGACCATTTTGTTTATTTTTTTTTAAAAAATTATAATTGCATAGTTCTTAAATAATCATATTAATTATTAATGTTTTAGAAGATATGTGATATAAGGGTAAAAATACTTATTCCTATTTTTTGCCGGAATTAGCTTGATGACCTGTTTCGTAAACGGATTAATAAAATCAAAGAATTGATGCTACGTTGTGTAAAAGCTCCTTTCGACTGAAAATAAGATAAAATGGTAAATAATATCATAATTTCTATAGTATATTACTTGCTCATTCAATGTCTTATGATGCTACTCCATCTTCGTTCATATTTTCAGTAATTTAAGACAATAGAGAAGCCTGAAGATTCTTATTCCTACTGCAAGTGATGATCATTATCTCGAGGAATTTCTCTTAATGTAAATTTAAGCACATTGTACTGATGAACACGATTTATTTCCTAATCTCTTGAATGCATCTTCTTATTTGTTACAAAGTATAAAATTTGCTCAATCGAGGGATACGTATCATCACAAATGACCCGGATTAAGAACAACATATCAAGGTGTGCTAACGATGTTTCGAATGGAATTGGAATCAGAGTTGAATTTTTTGGTCTTCAATAATTAATTCAGCAATTCGTTCACCCCAAGCGACAATCATGCAAAAATGACATTATTACGCACGATTTAATTCTAATACGGAATGGATGCATGGGAAATCTTAAAAGAAATACCTTACGTGCATTGTATTTTTAAGGATTTCATAATTATCACTTTATTCGCTTAATTCAATGGGGACATTACAATGTGAGACAATATAAAAATTATTTTATTAATATGTATTTCTGATTAATTATTGTTTTCTCACAAACATTTTCCGTTAATTTTTGAGCAGGAGATGCTTATAAAATTGATGCAAATCTAATTAATATATTAGAAACATTTCAGGATTGTGTCTAATCTCGATGTCCAGCAGTACGGGACAGACATTCCATGAGTAACTCATAAATCCACGTGTCGGATCGAGACATCCATGACAATCCATCGTGTTCAGACATATCATGTGCACTCCCATACCATCTCATGAATGGAGGGAAAGGGTGAGTTTCTGTTGTGATGGAGCACCCGCAGGTAAAGTGCAGACTGACTTGGCACCGTGTCACTGGAAGAAGGGCAGCAATTTCCTGAGGTCTGTAAAGGTGAATTACTCTATATTTGAGTATCGTGTGACAGAAACCCAGAAAACTCCCATCAAAAAACCCGGCCAAAGATAGTCTTGGCTAACGAGGCAAGATGCTGAATATCACAAACGCCATCCAGTTTTCCTTGTTTATTGAAACACTGGCTCATACTAATGCCGCCAAAAGGATTGCACCTCAATTTAATTCTCACCAGCGGCACGCAGTGCTACTGAGCCACTAGTCGGGTTCAATTCATGATTATTCGTAGCACCGCGTTTCATAATTTTACAAACAATTACTATTTTCCTTCGAAATATTCTCCCAACCTGCGGATATATACCATTTCCTAAATATACGATAAAGCAGATCATAAAAAATATACCCTAATTTAACGTGTAAAAATTACTGATTAAACTTACATTAAAGTAATTGACACAATTTTATATATTCAAAATGATACCTGAATCTTAACTTCAGCCTTTTTGAAGACCGCCCTATTTATCTTTAGAAATTAATTATTTTTTTATTTATAAAATAATTTAATTTTAATGAAAATTTAAAATTTTCTTTACTAATAATAAAACTACTTAATATTTTAAATTCAATTTGAACTCCTGGAAGATGTTAATTTTATTTATTTCTTCAAGGTCTAGAAAATTAATACCTGGAAAAATATAATTTTAGTTAATTACGAAACGAAATATAATTTTTAAAGAAAAAAATCTAACTTCAGAAGAATTATTTGAAGAAGAAAATAAAGTATTTTAATGAGAAAGTTTACTTTTTAAACTTTTCGAAAGATTAATGAGAACTTATGTAAAATTATTTTTATAAAGTATATCTTATCCTTTTTAAAATGAGTTTCGAAATATTTATTAGAATATTATCCGAAACTTCAGCAAAAGGAAATGGCTGTATTTGATGTTGAATTAAACAAAAAATTAACGTTCCTACATTAAATGATTGAAATTAACTTCTTATAAAAATATAATTAAACCTACGTTTTTCAATTACACTGATAATAGCTTTAAATATTTCTTATCATAAACCCTTTTAAGAATTTCAGTTAGACCATACTTTTTTATCTTATAAGAAGTATAAATTGTTTCTTTCAATTACACTCTTATATAAAACCATGTGAATGAATATAATTTATAGAAGATTTTATAATAGTGATTTACATAAAGCAATTTAAACAGTATGCTATGTATAATATGAAAATATTACATTTTTGAAAAATAGAGTTGAAAATCATTTCAATAAACTGCTAATTGAGTATATAAAATAATACTCAAAGATTTATCTATAAGAAATATGAAAGATTCATAAAATATTTGTATTTTAGCATATCTTAACAAATAACTATGTATAGAATAACCCCTAAGAGTAAAATTTGCTTACAAAAAGCATACTTAATAAATTGCTTTTAAAAATCAATTTAGAAATATTTATGATATTTACTGTGAATTTAAAATAGAAAATATCTTAAAAGAGTTAATATTACCTATATAAAATAATTAAAAATAAACTTCACTTGAAAATTAAAAATTAAAATTTCAATAAAAATTAAATTCTTCTAATAAAAATTTCTAAAAATTATAATAAAAATTTAAATTATAAAATATTTTAACGTAAAAAAAATTAAAAAATGCAAAATAATAAAAGAATTGTAAAATTGATTATATAATAATTATTTATAAAATTTAAAAATCATTTAAATTTATTTTAATTGAAATTTAAAATTAAATTTAATATTTAACATGATTTCTAATTTCTAATCGTTAAATACATATAATATAAACATTCGGAGTTAGATAAATGCAATACAAGATAATAGCATTCTTACAACGAAT
>BPLR01015702.1:0-19136 GCA_021605095.1 Caerostris extrusa | reverse complement strand
CATCAATATTCAGCTTATCATATAAATTTTTAGTTTCAATAGTATTAGGAGAAACTTTAGTAAATTAACTTTAGCAATTAACTTTTTAGGGGGTTTTGAAAAACCGTCAGCATATCATCATTTACAGTAGTAATATGAGATGCATTGCGCTTAAGTTTAACACTAAATTATTTACATTAGCTTTTATACTTTTTACAATCAATCAATGGGCAAAGCTCAAGATTTCCCTACCTCTCTCAAAGCATTTATCCAGGTCCTGTTCCAGCGTCTTTAACTTGACATGATCATCCTCATCAAGTGCATGGCAAAGGTTGTAGCATTGAAAGTATCCAGCAGACTTTGAGCAATGTCTTTCTTCATAAGAATGCGGGGAAATTCTAGCACATCGTTCTTCATTAGTAAGATTTGAAAGCATCTCTGGAGAAGCAGGCTCGAGGTACTTCGGAGTAGACCTGAAAAGGTCCATTCCCCTCAATATCATCAGTCTCCATGCACAGCATAGTGCAATGAAAATGAATCCGTTGTCAGCAACTCAGTCAAAAATTCAAAAAAAAAAAAAAAGCCTTCCAAACAATATTTGAATGGCCCAAAATTTTTCAAAAAAAGTTTCAAACCAATAAACTGTTTTTTCAATCTCCAATAAGATGAACGCTTATCTGTTAAGCATTTTAAATTTAAGATTTGATTAAAAATCCCATTTTTGAAGAAACTGAAACAATCAGAAGTCCAAAATAAACTTTTCTAATATCAATCTTTCGAAAACAAAATCATCGTCCGGCCAATCTTCATCTTAAAAAGCTTTGATATCGAATTTAAACAAATACTAAAATCTCGCGCTATAGTATGTCTACCAATCAGAAACTTGGTTTCACGCACAGTCAGGTTCCGTTGGCTGGTTTTCTACGACGTGACGTAGATGGGAAATTGTGTTATCCAGTGAAAAAACATTTAGTGATAAAATAAGCAACTAGATTGCAGAAGAATCAAACTTGAAACCTCTGACAACTATTATCTTCTGCAAATAAAGAAACTATGTGGTGATTGTAATGATTAATATAAGCGTTTTATATCTATTACTGTGTCCAAAAGTAAGACCAATTTTCAATTTAAAATTCCCAGGTCTTATAGAATTTTATTTTTCTTTATTTTTAAGGTTGGTTGTTGTTTAGGTTTGGCAATATTCATTAGTGTCTGAGCTACACTTCGCTTTGTGAGACGTTAAAACTAATTCCGACGATTTTTGTAATGTCTGAATGAATTGAGCAAAGATCTTGCATTAAATTTCTTTAGGGCACCTTTAGAATGTTGCAGAAGGCATTCTGTGAGCATTCCTATATCGAAAAAAATGTTTATAAATGATATAAGTAGTTCAAAGAAGGCAGAGAACGCATGTTGAAGACGAAGGGCCCTCTGACGAGGGGCCTCGACCATCAGCCTCACCCGACGAATCTCATGTCCAATAAATTAAAGATTTCCTGCTTGCAAAGCGTCGATTTATCATGTGGGCCGAAACGTTCATAGGCTAGCATAGAAAAATTCTCTTTTTTTACAGAATTTGATTTTATTATTCAATATAGTTGCCTTCGAGGGCGATACAACGATTATAGCGGCCATAGAATTTTCTATACCTTTTTTTATATAGTACGATTCGTCTTTAGCCTCAAAATAGGCTTCAGTTTCGGCGATTACCTCTTCATCGGCGCGATTTCTGTCCAGCGAGCATCCTTGAGGTCAGAGAACAGGAAAAAGTCACTGGGGACAAGATCTGGAGAATACGGTGGATGCGGAAGGAATTTTAGTGTTCATCACGTGCAGTCCCTCGGCTGACTGCCGATCCTCCGCTGTGATATGATGGAGCCATGTTTCATCCATTGTCACATATCGACGCAAAAATTAAGGATTATTACGATTGAACAGCTCCAAACACTGCTTAGAATCATCCATTCGTTGTTGTTTTTGGGTCGATTGTGAGCTCGCGCGGCACCCACTTGGAACAGAGCTTTCGCATACCCAAATATTCATTCACGATATGTCCAACACGTTCCTTTGATATCTTTAGGGTCTCAGCTATTTCAATCAACTTCACTTTACGGTTATCAGAAATTATTGTGTGGAATTTTTGATGTTTTTGGTCCACTTTTGCGCGACCACTGCGTGCATCGCCAAAAAGTAATGTCTTTATTAACACAAGAAATTCCTTTTATCCATTTATCAAACTAACAAAAGTTGCTTCACTAAAAATGCTATAACTCACATACTAATAGTGCAGCAGCCGTCAAATTTATACACTTGTCTTTTGAAGGTTAGGGCTAACTAAATCATATGGATTTAATACTAGTAGAGCCATCTATGTGTCAGCCCACCTGTTACAATTAGAGAAATTCCTGATAATGTTGGCATTTCAAAAGGATAGGTCAATTCCAGTCTGGGCCTCAAACGTCTCAAAGCTCGATTGGTACCGAAAACACTGATTGCTCCATTCACACTGCATTAACTCTTCGTGAATTGTTTCGCCAAAAAATTAAAGCCATATCGCTCCAAAACCACCATATTCACATCGTGCGACTTTTGGCTATTCCCTAAACTCAAAAAGAATTCTACGGGGACACCGTTTTGAGACGACAGAAGAGATTCAACATGAATCGCCAGGCGTTTGAAGGCCATCCTGCAGATGACTTTTCAGCATGCATTGATGATTGGAAAAAAAGTTGCATTGTGTCCGGAGGGATTACTTTGAAGGCGATGAAATAATTTTGGAAGAATAAAAAAAAAATTTTTTGAAAAAAAAAAATGGTCTTGCTTTTTAGCACAGTAGTATACATAAAGGCTGCCCGGTAGGTGGGGTTCCTACTATACGATGAAAAATAATGATCAATTACCTCTTCAAATTCTATCTTTGGAATGATGTCTGATTTGATTAAAGCACAGAAATAAGACGAACAGATTCAAAACTAAACAACAGAAACCTAACTGAAAGCAGCCTGATTCTAAACCAGACATAGATAACACAAAAATTTCTAGTTAGTGTTTTCCTTCCGTTGAGCTCTAGGAGCAGGAGAAAATGGATGGAGGGAAAAGAGCAGCTTCTGTTGTAATGGAGCACCTGTAGGTAGAAGACAGCTACGTATCGCTAAAGAAGGTGGGGGAGGACAATTAGGAGATACTACCCCATCTGCCCGGGAAAATCCTCACCATATAGACTGACTATGAGGCAAGATGCTGAACATCAAAACGCCATCGGATCTTTTCGGTTTTTAAAACAGTATCTACAAAAATGCAACCAGCGAATTGACCCTCAGTCCTAATGATCACCAGAGTTGCACGTTGCGACTTAATAACGAGTCGGGCCTGTTTTTGTGTACGTATAATATCTTTTCTTTTTTAGTCATCATTACAATTTTTCCGTTTACCCTTTTGTATGTTTCTTGATTTTCACTTTTACGAATTAATTTAAAAACTTTCTTTTTCTTTTTGGTGAAAGAACTAAGAAGCTAAAAATTCTAACTAGGAATCACTTCAATTTATCCTTCGCATACCATTACAGACTATCGTTTAACATAATTTTTTATCCTTTTTTAAATAAATAGACAATATTACTTTCCATAGTGCGCACTATATATTTTCCTGTTAATGACTAAATATATTTATATTGAATTTCTTTTCAAAACATTACGACAGAAAATTTTTCTTAAATGCGTTTACGAATAATATTTATGCGTCTCTCTTTACTAAATTACTTTTTCGGAAACTATCAAATAAATGTACAGTATTTATAACGTTAATGTACCGGAGTGAATTTTTAAAAGCATTTTCTTTAGAAAACTATTCTGGTTTGTAATATTTATCTATAAATTATATCCTTTTTACTTTATTGCAAGTAAAGTATAAAATATTTCTAGTAATTTACCAGATATCTAGAACAGTAATTCAATATTATATAATTTTTTTTGTTTTTTGTGAGTAATGAGGAATAGCTTTCTTTTAAAAGTGATTTACGTGGTACTAACTAGTATACGTGCAGAATTATTTTTGTTTGTACTATAATTTTTTTTAATGTAATCATTTTAAATTATATATTTGTAATTCTTAATAATTTTTACGAAAGTTCTGTTAAATAATAAAGGTAAATTAAAGGAGAATATTTTAAAATTTATTTATTCTAATTTCGAAACTTTGTTTTAAATATTGTTTTTAATAAATATAAAAATTTCTATTTTTTTTAATATTTATTTAATAATTTCAAAACGTTATTCTATTTTTCAATCGAACAACCAAGTTTAAAAGGAAATGAAAAATATTTCCCTTTAACAACAAAAAAAAAATGCATTAATATCTCTAATAGAATGTAGTTAAACAATTAAAATAACATTAAGAAATTATATAAACATTAAAAAATTGTACGATTTTATATTTATTAATAACAATATTTAAAAGTACTATTTTCGAAAATTACAACAAAGAAATTTCAAATATTCATAGATATTAAAAAACAATAATAAAGGAACGAGAAAATCTATTTCAAATTTCGTTTATGATAATTATATTTTTGAATAAAATTAAAAAACAGCCTTATTATTAAATATTTTTTTTTTATAGTAATAGTTTCATTTTATTGAATCTATTTTTTTAACAACCAAAATAAAAGGAAATAAAAATATTTCCCTTTAACAAAAAAAAAAAAGAAATCTATTAATATTTCGAATAGAATGTAGTTAAAAAACTAAAATAACATTAAGAATTTAATATAAAAATAGTAAAAAAAAAAAAATAATGAGATTTTATATTTATTAAAAACAATATTTAAAGCAAATATTTTAGAAAATTTATTAATGAAAGTTTAAAATCTGCATATGTATTATAAAACAATTAATATAAAAAAATTCCTACTTTTTTTTTTTTTAATTATATTTCAGAAAAGTCCTTTACAGATAAAGGGAGAAATTTTGCTTTTACATCAGGCACCATCTATTATTAGATACATGCAACTTAAATATAAAAAAAAAAAAAAAACTAAAATTAATTAATTAAATTTAATTAATAAATTAAAATTTGAAAAAAATGTATTCACGCCAAAGTGTAATCCACTACAAGTTCTAAAAAGATGTATTTGAACTTGAGTGGAGGAATAGAAAGTATTTTATGAACGATTGAAAATTTGAACAAGATATATATAGAGAGAGTGTGAGCTAATAGAAGGAATTGAATAAAAAGCAAATAAATTACACTTTTAACGTTTTCATTGTTTAAAAAAAGTGCAGTATTCTTTCATCTTGCAATATAAAATTGATTATCACAGATGGTAACACATATGGGATTTGTATCTAATTTTTGAATAAATGCTGCTTTTAATTCATATGATAACTGCTGGGGGGTAATAATAATAATAATTATAGATATATATATATATATATATATATTATTATTATTTTGTGTAAAATCCATAGATGTGAATTAATTTTTGCAGTATAATTCTGTAATGATTGCTACATATATACATATATTTTTAATGAAAAAAGTTTTATTTTTATTTGGATCAAAACTCGATACGGAGACATAAACTACTGTTAAATTAATTTTCAAAAGAATTTTTTTTACTCATCGTTTACAGTTACTAATTAAAATTTCCTAATCATACATTCTTTTATTTCAGCAACTTTTAAGTAGGAATAAAATTCGATTAAATGGAGAATCGAATCTAAATTTTTTTTTAGAATATAGAACGATAAAAATAATAATTTCTAAATTTAGTTGTTGTAATGTTTATTTTAAATGATGATATGATGATGAATGTTTATTCTATTGTAATGAATTCTAAATTTAGTCCAAAAAATAATAAATTTAGTCCAAAATAATAAATTTAAATTTAGTCCAGATGGCATCCAAAATATATTAATATAAATTAACTTACAACATTTTAAAATTATTCTGTATCTATTTTTACTGTACAATTTCAAATATTATTTTATATGCTATTCGTACTTGTTTCTAATTTCATGTATATCCTAAGATATTTATATTGCCATTGCATTCCATAAATACACTCCATCAGCATTTTAATTTTGTAACGACTAGTTTCTCTATAGGAAGAACCCCTGACCCAACATCCTAAAAACCCGTTTCACCGTAAAACAGTGAAACGTCATACTGTACGTAATAGCTCACGAAATTTCTATATAACATGGGTATCGTTTTGTTTCAGTCTTGCTGCAAGCACGCTGCGAAGGATGATATCGCTTTTTGAGGCTTTCTAGGAGTAACTGGTTTTGCTCTGAAATGTATCGTGGCAAATTGTTAACAGTTGTGAATTATATTATAATTGTGTGTTGTGTTTCTGTGATCGTCTTAAATGTAAATGAATATTAGTTAGTTACTTCATTCTTTTTCTTACAAGAACTAAGTCATTTTTATGGTATCCAACATCTCTGTTGAAATAATTGAGATTATTTAATCTTTCTCACGAGGTAAAAGAAATGTGAGCCAACTGTTAAAACCGACATAGAAATGATGCCGTTAGTCTGCGTATACTCGTAGGACGGCCAAATAATTTAACATTAATATAAAAACAATTAATAAAAATACGAAAATGAATACTGAAACAAAACAACTATTTTCCTTTACTTTTAATGAATACTAATATATACAATTACAATCAAATTTAGGATCTTTACATTGGCACTTAAAACAGACTAAATAAAAAATGTTTATAGAGAAGCAATCATAATATTACGCATACCTCAAATGAAATATTCCCATGAGTGGGTAGGCAGTGATTTACCAGTAGCCTCAAAACCTTTTAACAAAAGAGAATGCTCCCTGCAAATTCAATGATGGACATAGATATATGTTATAAATTATCCAAGTAGCCATTCTCACAGCAAAAAATTGCGTAACAGGCTCACGCACTGTCGCAGAATCGTTCGCTCTGCTTTCAACGGGTCTTCCTTTTTGCAAAAAGAGTCCCACCAAAACCGACTGGTTCTTTTGGACCTGGCCGTGTGACCGGGAGGGGTTATCTGCCATTCCTGGATTCATACAAAAAATAAAGGAAATACCCTTACCCACACACAACAGGATAAATTACCGGTCACAACACCAACCATGCTATAATTTAAATATAATCAGAGAAATGTACAAAATTTTCAATTAAAAAAAAAAAAAAAAAATGAAATTTTGAAATTTTTTCCTGATCTTTATAACTTTTATTTTATATCTACTAATAACGGTGATAAAATGTCAAATATATCTATATAATATATTTAAATGTTTTATACTTAAGCAAGATATTTTTTTTTTATTTTTAATTTAAAAGATAATTTTTTTTTACTAAACTTTTATTAGTCAACAAGTTTTTATTAATCAATGTAGTAACAGTTTGACTGCTAATTAATTAATTTTCTGTAATTAATTAATTTCCTGCAGATATATATAATAAATCCGGAAATCCGTAATAAATGAGTCTAATACGTAAATCCTCAAATCCATTAAACGTAATACACAACGTAATAGCTCACGTGATTTCTTCCTCTCATGAGAATCGTTTTATTTTCACTCTGAACTTTGGCTTCCTTCAGGCATAATGTGGTCTGACTGCTGTCACTGAGCGTGTATGGGAGTAGAGGTTTTTGTCAGGAAATGTATTGCTGCAAGTTGTTAATAGCTGTGAGTTAATTATATTAGTATTGTGTGTTGTGTTCATGTGGACATCTTAAATGTCATTATGTAAATGAATATTAGTTAATTATTTAGTTTCTTCATTCTTCTTCTTACAAGAACACTACTTTTAGAACTTCTTTTACTTCTTCCTGTCGAAATAATTGAGGTTATTTAATCGTCTCAAGATGTAAAAAGAAATGGGAGCCAGCTAGGAAACGTCAAGTAATATAATTTAAATATAATCAAAGAAATGTTGGACATTTTCAATATAAAACATTCTTTTGCAATTTCTGATACTATTTCTTATCATTCTTTATCTTTATATTTTTTTCTTTTTATGTCTATCAGTAAAGGTAATGAAATGCCATAAAATTTATTGAGATATTTCCATTTAATATTTTTCAATGTTATTTGACAAGTTATTTTTTTCATTATTTACTTTGTAATTTAAAAAGAAAAAAAGGTTTTATAAAATGTATTAGTTAACACTATGTTTTTATTAAGTATTTCAGGAAACATTTTAAATTTGTTACATTTATTCTTTTATTTAATGGCTGCAGATAATGTAGAATAAATTTAATTTATAATTAATAATCTAAATTATGACTGTGCAGAGAAGTGTTATTAATATCATAAAAGAAATGATGAAAAATAGTATTAATAGTATAAAGAAGTGATTAAAAAAGTTATTAATAGTATAAAGAAATTATTAAAAATGTTATTAATAGTATAAAGAAATGATTTTGTGGAAAATTTATGATTTATATTGAAAAAAAGCAGCACACATTGTAAAATTGACATGACGAACAAAATGAAAAATCAATAATTAAAAGTACAAAAAACTAATGGTTCCTTGGATAAATATATATTTTATTTATCCTACATTCTTGTGTAACGTAAACGTATCGCATATTTTTTTAAGTCTCGTGTTGGACTCCTTAGAGAACGAAGAAGAATAACGAGTGCCCTGTATCCCGTGGATATTGATAACAACAACAGAAAAAATAATCACCAGAATTCTTTCTCGTGGAAACTATATCTCTGTTTTTCGATAGAGAATGTATCGCGTCATGTTTATTCTCGGAAGAAACAAAATATCTATATAAAATACGTAATTCCCGAAATCCTTTTTTATAACCTACCCACATTAAATAAGCTTGAAAATAATCTTTATAAATTATAGAATACACTAACTAAAGGAGTGTTTTATATATAAGAGATCTTTTTTTCTCCCTAGCGCGCATGCTCATAGGAAACATTATTAGATACGTATGCGCAGTTTCCTAAGCATGCGCGTTAGAGAAAAAGCCAACGGACGTCCTTTATACGTACGGTATAAAAAAACCTCTAATAAAAATTATAGAAAACACTGCTTTAGTTGGTGTATTCTGATATATATATACTGTAAATTTTTTTTTTTATGTTCCAAGTAAATTTTAGAAATTTTCTACATGGGAATTTGGCAAACATTCATAGCGGCAGATTCGTGTCATCAATGATAATATCGTCAGCAAGTGTTCAAAGAGTTGAGTATGTTATTGGCTTTGCTCATTGTTCTTAATCAAAACTTGAAATATTTCTTTTTTCTTTTAATCAATGGCTTCAGATATATAAAATTATATTTAAAATGAATAATACAACTTATGACTGTATATGGAGAAGTGTTTTTAATAGTATAAAAGAAACTATGTAATTTATTCCAGCCCAATAGATCTATTTGATTGTGAAATATTCTTAAAGTAACGGGGCAGTTTGGTAAATGTTTATATGATTTTTTTTTCTTTTTCATAGTGTAAACATACTTCAGGAAATGTTTCCCCCAAAATATTTTCTTCTTTTGTTCAAAAATACAAGGGGAAATTGTTTCTCTTATTTTTTTTTCCCCATAAGTAAAAAAAATGAATGTAACATAAAAGCATTGTTTATTTTTCTTAGAAAAGTTATTTATTTTATTTAGTTCAGAAACTTTAACCATAGCCAAAACCTTTTGGCTTTACTGATAAATGGACGAATGGAGAAGATATTTTGTGGGAGAATTTGAAAAAAAAAGCAAATTCTTAAATTCCTTATTTCAAGTCTTCCGTATTTTAGTACTTTTTTTATACTGCTTTTTTCTAGTGAATTTTCCTTTTCATGTTTTATTAAGTTAAGTACGAAAAACTTCTCGACATTTATCCCATTTTTAAATTATTTTCACCTTCGATGGAAATAATGTTTATGGAGGATGTTTTTATGTAATTTTTCCAGTGATTTTCAATGTTGCAAAATTCTTGGAAATAAAATTATCAACTTTACAATTTTATACCCTTTGCATTTAAAAATTTTCTTAATAGTGGATAACTTTTAAGAAGAGATAATATATATAAAAATTCGTTATAAATTTTAGATTTACGGTTTATATTTGAAGTCAAAGATTGCAATGCCATTGATTCGAATCTAAATCCTCCTGCAATTTCACTGTATGTGTTACTTTTTAGATATAAGTTTGATAAAATAATGGCAAGAAAACCCAAAATAACCAAGAAATGTTTTTGTTGATGATAAATTAAATGATAAAATTTAAAATAGTATGTTCGTGTTTATACTCTACAAAAATTTCTTGAATATTTGGCTATGAGTTTTGTAGAGCTATAAGGTTCACGTGAAAATAGGTTTATTATATTTAAGCCTTTTTTTTTGCAGAAATAATTATTTTTTTGAATTTTATACTTGTTTTATTTCTTCTTCACAAATTAAAATCTTTATCTTTATAATTTTTCTTTTATACTATCTACTTATAACTGTGATACTTTAACTATTAATAGATATAAAAGAAACTGAAACTTTTAAGTTCATATGCTAATAATATTTATTTTCCTTAATATAATACATAATTTAAACTGTTTCCTGCTAAAATACAATGCCCGCAAATAAAATTTATTGATCTTCAATATTAAACAACAGAGTAACCATTTGATTAATCAGATAAAGAGAGAACATAATTAGCTTATTATATTATTAACGCGATTAGCTACTACGCAGCTTTAAAACTGTAATTTTTAAACGATTATTATAATTTCTATATAGGAAGAGCTGAGAAAAATTACATAAACAGTATTACTTAAAAAGAAAGTAACTGGTATTCAAATTACCTTCACATCTTGTATAAAATATCACACCATAAGTCAGGTAATAACTTTGGGTAATATCTAACATCTATAATAAAATAGGAAATTTAACAATTGAAAACATTTATTTACGGAGGTTATTGAATACTGTATCTACTCCGATAACCAGTAGTTAAAAAGCAAACTAATCAAGTAATCCCCACTCATCTACCAAGGAAATATGGGGAGAGGAACGCTTTCATTTAATTCACCAATGCCATTTTATGATCTATTGTCTTCTTCAAATTACATTGTTATTTTTGGGATCTGTTAGTTTGCAAGGAATATTAAATTCAACGAGTCAATTGTGAGTATATTTTTGTGGAAAAATTATTCAGGTAGAATAACTAGATATTTCAATTTACAGTTTAACAAAAGAATATCAGTTCACCTGCTGCCAGTTTAAATTCACTGCAGACTAGTGTGTAAAGAATGTTAGAATATATTGTAATTGACTTATTGTATTTAAGTCAATTGTCAGTATACTTTTGTGGAACAAATTATGGTCACAGAATAGATAGATTTCTCAATTTTTCTTTTAATAAAAGAAAATCAGTTCACCTGCTGCCATATTAAATTCACTGCAGACTTTCATTTCAAATCATTTAGAAATCTTAAAGACAAGAGAACAATGCATTAGTAAAACTTCATAATGACTAAGAAAGAACATATTGGGAATTTGTCATGCAACCCAAATCAAATTTCCATTTGTTCCTTTCACTCTTCAAGCGCATGAATGTAAGTAGGTTGGAAGTCTATTTATGTCTGCGGTTTCTCTCAAGAATTTAGCCTTATTTCGGAAAGTTGCAACTTGATTCTTGTAATAGAATAAGTTTCACAAAGAGAAAAAAATGGCATTCAGTCATAAATTCGTGATGAGATTTTTGTTTCTGCTTTTTGAGGTATTTTCTGTGTTCGTTATCATTCTTAAGAAAAGACGAAATTGATTTTCTCCTATATTTTATTTTAAAAGCTTTTATAAATTATAAAAAGAATATCTTGGAATACATTCTATTTTTTTTTTTCGAATTGGTACAATGAATAAGCCGTTTAGGTATAAATATATTAAATGATTTCTATTATTATATCTGATTGTTGATGCAAAATAAATTGATTAAGTATAAAAATAAAGTTTCAAATGTCAAAAAAAAAAATTACGTCTAAATAAAAGTATAAATGTGGTGAAGATGAAAAGGAGAGAGAGGCACAACGTTCTTGAACGAAATTTATTACTCAACTAAGAAATCATACATGAAGAAAGACACTTGAGGAATGAAAAGCACCCTCGTACGGAGAACGAAATATTACATAAGGAATCTAAAAATGGTTACGGTCTGAACAAAATGAACTTGAATATAATGAGTGCTAATTCACAACAACTAAAAAGAGAAACAATATTAAAAGATATATACAATATATATATAATATAATAAATATTACAAAAGCATAATAATGTATATATGGAACATAGAGGGGAAAAAAAGAATGTATTCCTGCTCCGACATTTTATGATTGTTCAGTCAAGGAAGACATCTGTATAAATATGTAATTATCCAGGTTCGAGCTAGAGGGTATGTGTCAAGGGATAAGATCTTCAAACTATCCTGTAGCAGCCAACCCTCAAGAGGTGGTTGAGCAATATTCAGATTAGCAATCATCTCGAGGTGGTTCAAGATTCGGGCTATCAAAAACCTCTGAATATTTCCCGCCTCAGTCCCCAAATCTGCCTGTAGTCAAAAACCTTGTGAAGAAAACCATTTTGTGTTTTCAGGAGCCTCCATTTATTTTTCATAACAGTCCCAAATGCAATTCAATTCTAGTCAATCATTCATACAGAACAACAGTTTTTTAACATACCATTTAAAAATTCAAAGTATTTTTAAATAAGGTAAAAAAGGAATACTATTTATAGCAATCCTTTATCATAATATAAAATTTCAATTCACTACTGTACAAATGAAAAAATTCAAAATATACCAATATGTAAAAATATACTTAACACTTTAAAATCTAGATTAAATCATCTTATATAAATTTAGAAATAATTTCTTTTGACCTCTCTATTATTTCACAAATGGCTTCCCTTAATTCTTTTTTGTTTTCAAATCATATTATCCTCTTTTCTAAAACTTGGAAGGACAGATAAATTTTACAAGCTTAGTCTTTCGATCATTGGCTAATGCACTATAAGCCTTCCTTACAGCAATCGTAAATGGAAAATACCAGGTCATTTAACGTTCACTTATATTTATGTCCTGCCACTGTTGATAAGGATAACCTGGACATAACTGTTTGTTTTTGCCTTTCCCCTGTTCATCCTCTGTTTTTTTCTTATCTTAAGTGTCGCCTTCCGTTTAGAACTTCCTCGTTTTTTCACTAACACTTCTTATTATTTGGTCGCTATCATTTTTGTCATCTAATGATTGGGACTGGCCCTTTAAGTTGGAAAAAGTAATCAGTTCTTGTTTATATTTACGATCATGTTTTATTTATTTTTTTCTTTTTCAATTGAACACGTTTAGTTCAATTTCTATAAATAACTTCGATTTTGTTTTTGTGGTTAATATTCAAAGTGAGCATAATCTTTTAATTGTTTTTCAATTCTATTTCATGCCCTTTTTTTAGATTGTTAATTTTTTTTTTTCTTAAAACGTCCATCTTTATTTTTTTTTTTTTTCAACTACCACCTTTTACCTGACCAATAAATAAATACATTCTTGTTTTTTTGTTTGCCATCATGTTATATGTTTTTTTATCTTTTTCAATGCAAAATGCTTAGTTCAATTTCTTTGAAAAACTTTGATTTTGTTTTGTGATAAATATTCAAAGTGATAATAGTGTTTAAATTTTATTTTTCAATTCTATTTTATGCTACTTTTTTTTTTTTTCAAGATTGTTAATTTCTTTCCTAAAACTCCATCTTTATTTAATTTTAATTTTTTCGAACTACCACTCCTTACTTGGCCAATGAATCAATTCTTATTTACCATTATGTATTATTTATTTATTTATCTTTTCAATTGGACAAGTTTAGTTCAATTTCTTTGAATTATTTCGATTGCGTTTGTGGTAAATATTCAAAGTGAACATAATCTTTACATTTCTTTTCAATTTTATTTCATGCTAGTATTTTTCAGAATGTCAATTTCTTTTTAAAACGATAGCTTTGTTTAATTTAATTTTTTTTTCAACTACCACCCCTTACCTATCCAATGAAGTTCCCCCCATTTTTTTCCAACGAACGTTTCATACATTTTTTATCTTTGTTGAATTTTTGAATGGAATAACCAGACTTTTTTTGTACTTCCATTATCTCTTTTGTGTGACCGTGATTGTTAAGGGGAGCACGTTGAACTCAAAAGAGGGGCCATTCATCAAATGTTCTGGAAGGGAAGGAGGGAAGGAGGTAAAGGAAGGAAAAATAACCGAATTCTCTCACTTGGTTGATTGCTTTCATACAACACCAGTCCTTCTTTAAAGATAAACATTCTCCTTTGAAGCCAACAAAGCACTTTGAAAAGCGTATAACACTTGTTATTCAGCAGGAATTGAAGCAAATATTCTATGGGTTAAGTAAATGTTTTACACCTCCCAAAATATTTGTTTTTTAAACTAAGAATAATAAATAAACATTTGGATCCGTTTCAAGCATAATTAATATGTTTTTTTAATTATTAATCTGAATTTCTATATTTATTATGATATTATAGGCTTTTTAATGTTTCAGATTAATAATTGTTCTTCTGGTTAAGCACATACGAAAAGATTTAACAAGTATTAAAAAATAAAAATGTTTCAATTGAAACTAAAAATAATCTAAATAATTTGGAGCCTAATTACAGTCACACAAAAGAGATAACCAAAAAACAAAAAAAGACTGGGTTAGTAAATTCAAAAAAATCTCCACAAATAAAAAAAATATGTGTAAATGTTCGTTCGAAAAAAATAGTGGAACTTAATTGGTCAAATAATGGATGGTAGTTGAAAAAAAATTAAATAAAGATGGCGTAAGAAAAAAAAAAAGAACAATTGGAAAGAAATTGACAATCTGAAAAAATGTAACATAAAATAGAATTGAAAAAATTTTAAAGATTATGCTCACTTTGGATATATTTATCAGAAAGCAAAATTGCAGCTAAGCTGAAGTTATTCAAAGAAATTGAACTAAGCATTTCCAATTGAAAAAGATAAATAAATAAAACATGTTGGCAAACAAAACAAGAATTGATTACTTTTTCCAAGTCCAGTCGAGTGATTAGAAGGACAAAAAAAGATAGTAGCCCAAATAAAAGCAGTGTTTCTGTAAAAAAAAAAAAAAAAAATGAGGGAATTCTTAAACGTAAGGCGACACTTAAGATAAGAAAAACCAGAGGATTAACAGGGAAAGGCAGACAGTTATGCCCAGGTACACAAATACAAATACAATGAAGAATGTAATCTTCAATTTTTAAGTGAAACATTTGTTATTAAAGAATTACTTATGTATGACATTGGAAAAAGAGTGGACATCACCTGAAAATACATTTTTTGTTACTAACCTAACCAGTTATAAATACATTTCTATAATTAAAAATGCAATGTGGATGGAAATTATCTTTCATCCAATTATAGCTGAATGAATTCTATGAATTAACAAAATTAAGTTTAAAATATTTTTAATTGTTAAGGTATTAAAAAGAGAATACTTAGATACGTATTGTACTTTAAATTAAAATGTATGTAAAAGTTAGCTTAGAAGAAAACTAGACCTAATGTTGTGTTTCTGCGATGAAAAGAAATTTCAGGTTTCCTCAATAAGTCTAATTTAAAGAAATGCATATAAGCTAATGAATAATTACACTTTAATTTTGTTACTTATAAAAAGAAATAATCAGGCTTTGGATAACTGGAATATTAAATGAAAAACTAACTCTTTTAACTAAACTCTCTACGTAAAGTGAAAAAATTACATCTATCGTTTGTTCCATGTCATGTAACAGGCTAGAATGATAAATCTTTCCATTTTCAACAATAAGTTTTCCATTAAAACGTTAGTAAGCTAGAATGGTATATTTTTCAATTTCAACAATAAATTTTAGACAGAAAATGTGTAGAAGCTAGAATATTCCATGAATTAATAACAAAATCAAATTTAAAGGCTTTTTAACTATGAAGTAATAAAAAGACAATGCATAGATACGTAATAAACATTATATAAAATCAAGAAAATATATGTAAAATTAGGCATACATGTATATAATAATATATATATTATTCTTTCAAAATTGTTGTTTTTAGCAACAACACATTTATTGAAGTTAAAATTTGTTCGTTATGTTAAAGTCAATGAACTTTATTATAATGAATTGCCATCCATTATAATAAAGTTCATTTTTGCCGTTTTATTTATACATACAAATTTTATTTGATTTGACATATTTTATTTTATTGCTTTGATCAATTTATTTTTCATTAACAACCAGATGCAATAATAAAAACATTTAACATTTACCTGTAAAAGATTTATTCGGCGTAACAATTCGAAAGAAAAAAGTAGAATGTATTTAAAAATATTCTTTATATTTTTATCCTGGTTTTAGAATAAAATGCAGGACAAAATCAATTTCGTCTTTCTTAAGAATGGTAAACGAACACAGAAATTACTTCAAAGTGAAAACAAAATCTCATCACGAATTTATGACTAAATGCAATTTTTCTCTTTGTGAAAACTTATTCTATCATAGAAATGAAGTTGCAACTTTCTTGAAGTAAGGCTAAATTCTTAAGAGAAACCGCGGTCACAAATAGACTTCAAAAAAATATTTATATACCTTCTCTTGAAGAGTGAAAAGAACAGATGATGATTTGATTTTGACTGCATTACAAATTTTCAATCTGTTCTTTCCTAAGACATCATGTAGTTTTACTAATGTATTGTTCTCTTGTCTTTAAGATTTCTAAATGATTTGAAATGCATGTCTGCAGTGAACTTTTAATCTGGCTAGCACCCAGAACTGAGATGTCTTTTAAAACGTCAAATTGAGATATCTTACTATTCTGTCCGCATAAATTTTTACCAAAAAATATAATCACAATTGACTTATTGAATTTAACATTCCTTATAAAAACCAACTGACTCAAATATCAATGTAGTTTGAAGAAGATATTTGATCGTAAAATGAAGTTGCGGAATTAAACGAAAAACGTTTCTGTTCCCATATTTTTCATGGTAGATGAGTGGTGATTACACTATTTTGCTTTTTTTTAACTACAGGACATCGGAGTAGCTAGAATATTCAGAGCCCCGAAAAATAATTGGTTTTTAATGTTAAATTTCGTATTGTATTACAGAGATTATACAAATGTAGCACCAGTTTTAAAACCGAAAAATAAATCTCAAACACACCAGGAACTTTCAAGGACATAAAATAATTTTTAATAAAAAATCACATTTTAAATAACTGATGAGAAATTTATTATTATTATGCATTTTTTAATTGTTTCCCTTCACAATTCTAACTAAAAGCGTTTTTAGCAATTTTATTTTTAATGAAATTTAGAATATTTCTTGTTTATTAATGTGTTGACTACTTAGATTTCCGAGAATTAGAGAATCTAGCAAATTTCAAAGAGAAGAATTATTTTGGCAACAATTGCCATAAATATAATACTCGTGGTTCCAATTTGATCTTATAGTTCTACAAAAAGTTCATTACCAAGTATTCAGGAGATTTGATACGGTATGAACATAAATATACGATTTTGTTATTTTGTTATTATTTGTCGTCTAATGTATCATCAGCAGCAAGTTGATGATCGTTATAGTTTTTCGCCATTATTTTTATCAGACACTACTTAAAAAGTAACATTTAGATTTACACTCATGTCCATAAATTAAGGATAATGAAGTTTAGAGCAAAGAAAGAGACGGAAGCAAAACAAATTTGACTTATTTGTAAAGTCTATTTATTAAACAAAGGTAATGAGCAAAAAAGATGCTATTTGTTTGACATAATTAATAAAAATTGCGATTTTTACTCCCTGGTGCAAATTTCAAAGAAGAACCTATTTACAAAAAACAGTATAACATGGTTAGTATGATGGTTATATGGAGTATGTCTCCCGGACGTGCAATACAGGCCTTACAACCCTAGGCATGCTGAGTATCAAATTATCAATCTGATCTTGGGGAATATTACACCACTCATCAAGCAATGCCCACCGAAGTTCCGGTTGACAGGTGGGAGGGTTGACGGGCTGCAATTCGTCGGCCAAGCATATCCCACACATGCTCTATTGGATTCAAGTCGGTGAGTATGCTGGCCAATCCATACGGGTGATATCCTCAATTGAAGGCATTCGTCTACAATGTTTGCACTGTGAGGACGGGCGTTGTCATCCATAAACAGAAATTCAGCACCCATGGCGCCCCGAAACAAACGTACATGTTGTTCCAGAATGACATCCCGATAGATGTGGCCTGTCATCGTTACACTCTGAACATGCAGGTCAGTTCTGGAACCAAGAATAATTCCTCCCAAACGAGCCATCCTGCACCACCGTAACGGTGTCGTTCAATGGTGTTCTCTTGGTGGTAACGGGTACCTGGCGCTCTCCATATGAAAGTCCGGCGAGAATCAGACTGCAAACTAAACCTGGACTCGTCGGAAAACATCACACAGACCACTGTTGCGGTGTCCACAATGCATGCTCTCTACTCCAGGTTAATCGCAGGCGACTGTGAGTTGCGGTAAGTGGAACACATCTGACAGGCCTACGAGCATATAGACCAATGTGCCCTAAGCGTCTGTACACGGTCTGCCTTGAAACTGTCGTACCGGTAGCTGAAGAGAGAGCTGACGAGACAGGTCTGATGCTGTGCTCCGTCTGTTTCTTTTGGCAGTAACTGCTAAATACCGGTCTCATTCGGCGTTGTAACTCGGGGCGACCTGTGCTGTAACATCTACTCACATTACCATCATCTTGGAATCGTTGCCAAAGCCTGGAGATGACACTCTGGGCGATTCCAGTTCCTCGGATACTTCCAGCTGGGTACGTCCACATTCCAGTCGTCCGATAATTCTACCACGTAAAAAATCATCAAATGCTTCCTTTGTGCCATAACTATGCGGTTATTGCACTGAAAGGCTTTTAAAGCGCTTGTGAACAATTTACTTCTTTGCCACCATTCATATATACCCGTCTCTTACACTCTCGTCATTGTGACGTACTATCCGCGCCATCTGGTGGTTTCCTGTAATTTGCATATTCTTTCTTCAAGATGTGTGTGTGATAATTCTACAGGTGAAATTTTTAGTTCAATTTTTTGTGTGATTCTGAATTATCGCTTAATTTATG
>BPLR01015701.1:0-65099 GCA_021605095.1 Caerostris extrusa | reverse complement strand
CGTTACACTGATCAGACTCACACTTATGTGCTCGGGCGCATGTGTACAATGACTTTTTTTCGCCGCTAGGGTATCCTTGCGCGTTGGCGCGAACACCATGATAAGGTGCACCAGGTTCCCACTAGGATCATTTTGAATATATTCGAGATTTTTATTTTCCTATTATCCTACCTTATCTTAATTTTCTCTGAAAGTGGCTATTATTCAATGTAGAATTGAATAATAGTTTCATTTATGATAAATTATTTTATATGATTATTTTTGTTATGAATACTAATTGTTGTAAACCTAATTAGTATTTTAGAACACAGTGCAACGCAAAGGTACAACTACCAAACATGCTAATTAAAACCATCATTGTTACTGGGAAGAATCAAATGTATAAAAATATTTCTGTAAAGTTCAAAATGCGTAAAAGAAAGTAAGTGGCTTTTATGAATTTAAATGAGATAAGATTAAGAAAATAGTTAAATAAATAGTAATGGTATAGAATAAAAGTTCATTGGGAAACCCCGACTCATGGCTCAGTGGTAACGGGCGCAGTACGCATTTCTGGTACCTCAAGTTCTTTTAGAAACCAGGAGATTCGATGGCAACTGTAATAGTGCGGGTACGCTGTAGTCGGATATCTGACGGGAGTTTTTTTTTTTTTTTTTTTTTTGGCCTGCCTGATAGCAGTTGTCTCTTTTTTTCTTTACACCACATCTCACTCTTGAAGGGCTTTGGAGGACACCTACCAGTTGGGAGTTGAACATTGGTGGGCCTATTATACAGCATGAGCAACCCACCAACTCTTTTATGGTGGAGGCCAGTACCTTTTTGAGAGGACTTTTTCGGAGGATAACTGCCCCGAATTTGTGTGTCGTATGAGAGAAGACCCAGAAACTCCCCTGCGATGCAGCTTACTCTCGATACAAAACACATTGTCACAATCGCCGTCGAGTGTCCTCTTTTCTGCAAGCAGTGATTACAACCATACCGGGGCCTGAATGGCCAAATGTCTAGTGCACTGGCGCTCGGGGCCACAGGTTTCGGCTTCCAGTGCCTGCGGTGCCATGGATATTTGTAATGGTTCGGAATCCCTTTTAAGTTTAGGTCCCGGCCTCATATGAGTGTAAGAGCGTCACAGAGCCAAGTCATACTTCTACCTACGGGTGCTCCATATCACAATAGAAGTTGCTCCTTTCCCTCCGTCCATGAATAGATTACTCATGCGATGTCCGGGTCCCGCATTGCAGGACACTGAGAATGAGTCCCACAACAACACACAACTATACCGCCAGAAAATTCGAACATCAGCACTCTTGTGTTGCTCAATGGAAAAGTACGTGCACGTTGGCTCTGAGCCCCGGGTCGGATGATGTCACTACCTCTAAAAAAGTATTTCAGAAAGTAATGTCTTCTTATCCGTCGGTGGGTTGATCCTGACATACATCATGACATAGGCCCACCGAGGTTCAAAAGAAATTAAAGGAAAAATAGCGAAGTTAATAACAAAAAGGTAACTTTTCACATGAAAATAAAACAAAAAGTTAAAAAGGCAAATTTTCTTCGTTAACAAATAAAATCTTCTCACGGTCTTCTACTTTAAGAACCCCTGAATTTGAAAATTTGCTTTTGAATTATTCTAATAATTAATCCATTTATAAATGTCTGATTAAGTAGAATTATCATCATCATCACTGGCGCAACAGTCCCATTGTGGGCCAAGGCCATCTGCCTATTGGTAGATTACGTGACGAGAGGTGTGTGTTTTTAAGGGATAGTGTTATCAGTCCTACACCCAACGCTCAGCAGCCATGTAAAACCGGGACCTACGATTTAAAGTAGATTTCGAACCACTACAAACACCCATGGCACCGCCGGAACTCGAATCCCGAAAATGATGGTCTATGGCACCGAGTGCCAGAGCGCTAGTCACTCGGCCATCAAGTCCCAAATAGGATTATGATTCGGCTAATTATCTTTCTTATCACCTTCAAAGTTCGTCTTGGATATCTAACTTAACACTTTTCTGAATTTGAAAGTGGAATGCGATCCCAGATTTCGCAGTAAATAGTGTTGGTCTTACCGAGTACTGCGTCCCTCCTTATTTTGTGCAAAAGAGTTTGCAAACACCATTCATAGCACTTGAAAATTTTTTTTTAAAAATTCTTGGTTAATCAAGTGAAAAGATAAAGATAATACGACCTCCCGATATATACACCCTCTTCCAAAACGATAAAAATGAAGATAACCTGATTTACAAAGGTAGACACACAGATAAAAGAATGCAAGAGAACGCTTCAGACGATAAGGCGACTCGCGTGCACGAACCTCTGCTCATAAATATCGTTTGTTTTCACGCACTGAAAAAAGATTCCCAGAAGGAGTGTTCTGTTACGGGAAAGGAGGGTCGACGCCACTTTGGACCGAAAACATTTATTTGGTTTATTGGATGACAGATTGTTTCGACAGCGGGAGAAAGGTCGCATGGCCACATCTGACACGCAGATTAATCTGAAATATTTTTGTGAAAGTAAGTTAATCTTTTTGTGATATGAAACTTTAGGTTTGTGTTTACGGGCGCCATTATTTTGTACCTTGGTGGAATGGGATGGAATACTGTTTCAGTTTTTATATGATATTTTTTAGTGGCCGTTACTGATACTTATATATATTGTTATCTTCTTTTCTGTTATCATTAATTGACACAACTTTGAGTTGATATATATATATATGAGTTGATATATATATATATATATGAATATTGGTACCAAAATACTTAATCGAACCACCACCTATTCCTATTCTGAGATATATATGCTCCAGATTTTTCTCACTTTTATGATGTCGGAATCTGACAGTCTACTGTTACACACATGATTCAGATTGGTGAAAGGTCTGGTTGTCTTGCTGGCCAAGGAAGAGTATCAACATAAGGGAGACAATCCCAAGATAGGAGAGTCATGGTGGGTAACACAAACGGCCAAAATATGTCATAAATACATCATTAGGTTGCTAAATTGTAAGCAAGATGACTGCAAGATAACCTCCGTTGTAATACTATACTATATCAATACAATACTATACTCTGGTGTAATAGCTGTATGAGACTGTAAAAATAGGCTGACTGGAACCACAGGGGTCCTGCCACCCCATACTGGGTTACAATCGTCATCTTTTCCGAGCCGAATTCATCTCTTCCTAATGATTCTGACCACATCAACTATCTAATTGATTAAAAAAAAATACTGGTAATTAGATGGATATCTTATAAAATAATTCCTGATACAGGTTTTTGTTTAGAAACAAGTTTTTTATATTAGAATTGCATTATTCTCTGTTTAACCCTTTCGCTGTCAATCACTTGAGGTTGTGTTGACAGTAGAAGTGGGTTTTTCCTAGAAGACGACGACTTACTTTTCATAACAAATAGGATTGAACAGTGGTAATAAAACATGAGTATGTGTACACTGATTATATCTCACTGGCTACTAGGTACTGTGTAGGCCTTTCCTGATAGAATTTTTTTACTGCACTCTATCACCTTGTAGGCACTAGAAGCAAAACTATTTAATAAATGCCACATGACGCGCTGGAGCGTGATGTGTAAAGATGAAACAAAAAATAATGGAAATAAGTGACAAAACGCATTATTTTTGTATGATACTTTATCACCAACAACTATTCAATATAAATAAATTATCATAAGGTGGTTGCAATGCTATTATGACTGCAAACCTTGGGAAGGAAGGAATTCTTCATCGCTGTTCTCACTCACATCACTCGAAAGCTCAGCCAACACATTTCCAATTTCATCATCTGTTAGAGGATTACATCTTACGTTTTTGTAGGAAGGCCCCGCAGAATTATTTTCTGTATAATTCATATAACAAGATCTTGTTTTTTAATAACTCATAACTTATTCAAAACTACATACCATTACAATTAGGTTTTTACTTTTCACCACGTTAATACCAGACACACCTAACGTGTATTGTCGATTGAAGTGAAGAGGCGCAGTTCTTCCCGTTCGAACGCGTGACTGGCGAGACATCATTCATCACTCACTGGCGGGAGATCGGCTCTTTATCATCGCCGCCATATCCCGCGCTGGTGTGAAATCAACAGCGAAAATGTTAAGCTGTCCCATGAATCAAAACTGTTTGTTAAGTTATCAAATCAAATCTTGAATAAAACCGTTATTTGTATAAGATTTTCCTTTGATTAATAAGGGAAATACTTCAGATGGCAGGATGAATTCATAGAAATGTTCGCAAGAACAAAGGATTCATTTGTCAATGATCTACTGAGCCTTCCTTTATCTTCCAAAGCTAATTGATTTTCGCATTTTGGAAGCGTTGTAGATACTTTTGGATGGTAGGTCAATCACAGGCGATAGGAAACTCTACAATCATTATGTGGCTTCAGGTACTGGACGTAACTGTATTCTATGCTAAAGTTGACGGTTTTGTGTACCAATAGAACAACTGTTTGTTGTTTAGGTTAAAAAATAGTATTGCATAGTGTCCTTCTGCAGTGAGCCATATCTGCAGAAAGGATGTTTGCATGTGAGAGACTTTTCAAGAGTTTTAACTTTCTAATAATGCGACTTCCCTTTTCCAGCTGGAGCGTTGCAAGCGGCAAGCGGCGCCAAGATGCGCCACGGCGTAGAAGATGAGTGATGGAGAGGTGGACATCCGCCTGCTCGCTCTCAGAAGACAGCAGAGGAGGAACAAGGGGAGGAATTCGGTCGCACCCCTCGACAACGCCCCCGAAGACTACGACAGGGTGAGTATGCCTTTTTTTTTTTTTTTTTTTTTTTTTTTTTTTGTTCTTTTGTCCTCGCCCCTGACTTCCTTTCTGTATACATATTTTCAATGGTTTTTGCCACTGCTTTTTCCCCCAAGAGGAATCAAATGCCAAAAATATTCTAACATATCATTTAATTTACCTTTTCATGGCAGTAACTGAAAAGAAAGCAATTTTTTCTTAGAAATTATTAAAAGTGTAATCGATCCTCGATGAATGAACCGCACATCTCATGTTTGTTTATGAATGATGGCAGTTGGATAAAGCTTTCTTTTATGTATAGTAGACTTTAAGCCCTGTTCACACTTGAATGCATGAGTCGTTCACGAACGATTTTCAAATCGGTTTGTTTCGCAAGTGCAATTACTTCAATTACTCTGAGATTATCCAGTCAACTTAGTAAGACACTTAAATCTTTGCAATTGCACCTTTGTAAATGCTTTTGTGAGGGAAGAGGAAGAAGAGGAGACACTTTTAAAACTAAAGCGCGTGTCACCTGGACTTTTTCATTAATTTTAAAGGGAAGTAAACCGGATATGAACAATAAGTTTACGAAATCATGATCTTCAACGAATCAAGGATAAATGTCATGCAACAATAAAATTTGCTGTCCTTGTTCCTGTTCCTTGTCCTTGTTCTCGCGAAATGACAATGAAAGGCTTCATGCAGTTGGGCTACGATAAAAATTGGATGAGCGCACAGCAATGTACTCAATATTTGAGTTGAAATGGTAGTTTACTTCACGTTGTAGGTAACGAAACAAGACCGTCTGATATGGCTTTAAAACGTACTTTAGTGCAATCGTGTAAATCCGCGCCTATGTAGGTGCCCCAAAGTTTTGAGGAAAACATAACTAAACCAGTTTGCCCCAATTTGGACAAACACCGAATCGCATGCGAGTTTATGTGCATAGAGTAGTAATATAATAGAGCGAGTATCGGGGATGCCAATTTGGGGCAACTATGCAAATGATAGCTTGGCGATTTTTGGCAACAATCTTTACTATTGCTTATTACGACCACTGTTGGCGCGAAGGGAGAAATAAATTAACTTTTAATTCTAAATATTTTTATTCTATTCATAAACTTTCTTGTGTCATAGTTTCCCAACAAAATGATAAAAAAAATAAAATATAAATTTATACAGACTTTTGTTATGTTTTATTATATTTAGTACAAAATGATCAGAGTTATAAACAAAACAACTTTTCTTGTATCCATCTATCTTGAGTAAGTACACAGCTGAATAAATGTATGAGTTTGGAAAAAAAAATTTCTCGGAATGTTTAGAACTGTTTCGTCACGTGTTTTTCGTTTTCTAAACAAATGCTCACAGGGAAAAGAAGCCAAAAGGAAATAAAACGCCAATTTTAGTACGAAAAAGATAAACGATGTTTGTCTCAGCTTTTTGTTTCTTTCAGACAGAACTCCATTCCATTACTACATTATCCTTCTTACATTACCCTACTCCAGCTCCATTACATTACTACTCTATGTTCATGCGTCATTTGGGGAGAAGAAAACCGCTCACTCGGCTCGGTTAAGTTTACGCATCAAATCATTAACAACCTGCATTTATTCGCTCGAAGGGGTATGGGTTGAAAATGCACTCACGGGGATGCCCGAACGCTCATCCAAATATTTTAAATCGAGCTTGAAAAGTACCATAGTTTCCTGGTAATAACATGGTTTATGTGTTAAAAACCTAGGGACCTGATGGTCGAGTATCTTCAATAGTGGGCCTGAATGGTCGAGTGGCTAGCGCTCTGGCTCTCGGTACGACACGTTTCTGGTTAGAGTCCCGGCGGTGTCATGGATGTTTGTAATGGCTCGGAATCTACTTTAAACCGTAGGTCCCGGTCTAATAGGATCGTAGAGCGTTGCGGGGGCATTGTGACTCAGCGTCCGTGGCTTATCTTCAAGTGACACGCGCCCCCTGGGTAATGCAAAGTGAGTAACGTCTGTGCAGCGCTTGCCTTAAGGCATCCAAGGCCAAGCTGTCTAAGTGTTTGCCAGCTGCATTAGAAAGAAAAAAAATGTCAAAAACCTTAAAATTTTGATTACCTTATCTTCTTTATTATACCTTTACCTTATTATATGTAGGTAGTTGCGCATAGCGTAAGAATTTTCATTTTAAGGAAGTTTTAACAATAAGTTCAAGAAAAAAATTATAAATAATTAAAGCTCTAGAAAGGAGAAAGTTTTGGGAAGAAAGTTCTAAGGGAAAAAAACATTTTCGTGTGTGACAACAATCTTCTGATTAAGAATTGTGGACTTTGGAAAGAAACAACAGAAAAATGCGACGCGCTTCTTACAGCATTGTGTGTTTGTGAGTGGATTTAAAAAATCCTGTAGATAAAAGTAAAAATATTTTCAAAAGGTCAAATGAATCATGAACTGTGATACTGATCAAGAATGTAATCTTCTTTATCAAAAATGGCGGTTACAAATCGACAAAAGAAATGTCGTGTTTTTCTCTTTGGTTTTCATTAAATTTATAATAATTAATAAGAAAAAATCGCCTTGACCAGACTTCGCATTGAAGGAACTCGGTTGGCATACAAAGGAAGAAAAAAAAAAAACCCAGGGAGACTAGAAGTCAGTATAGAGAAAGGCAGAAAGAGCCTTTTGCAGCCATCTCCTGTGTTTCATGCCACTCTGTACCTTGCACACTGCCATTCCCAACATCCTTCCCGTAATAGCACACTGTACACCTCGATATAGGGACTGAATGGCTAGCTCTCCGGCGCTCAGTAACACGGGTTCGAGTCCCGGTGGTGTCATGGATGTTCGTAGTGGTTCGAATCCACTTTAAACTGCAGGTCCCGGTCTAATAGGATCGTAGAGCGTTGCGGGGGTAGTGTTACTCGCGGCTGTAGCATACCTACGCGGGCCTCCTGGGTAGTGTTAAATGAGTAACAGCGGTGCAGCCCTTGTTTATGGCATAAAGATGAACTGTCTCGGTAGCGCCCTCTGCGTTAGAACAACAACAACAACATAATAATAATTAATAAAATCTCTTTATAGCCAAACACGTTTTGTTAGTTTTTTGTCATGAATGTAAAACAGAATTCGAGAGGCGAGAGAGAGAGAAAGAAGAGGAGATGTAGTAAGTCAAGGTGTGAATTGGCGCGAATTGCCGACGGATTATGTGATTGTTTCGGAGGGAAAATTACGCACCACGGGTTATCCGGGGCTGTGGATTACAAGAAGAAAATGACAGTTCAGTCCCACCGCCTATGGTGGGGATAATTGGCAAATGTGTAAGTCAGATGCATTCAAGCACAACTGGGAAACAGGAGAGAAAGGTAATTTCGGAAGAGTTTTCATTGGAATAAAACAATTTTGATTATCGATACATTTAATTTATTAATAACTTTAATTAAAAATCCTTTTAATTTCCTAATTCGAAATAAAAAACGGGTGAAAAATTCACCGCGCATGTCTGACTCGCACAAAGAAATAGACACGTCAGTTTTCGTTTTTAAACCGGATGCTTGTCTTCGCACTGAATTGCTGGTAGAAGTATAATTACGTAAAAATGAACCGTCCGATTCGACACCATAAAGAGTGATACTGGCTGAAAGCTTTTATTATTATTATTATTATTTTTGCAGCTGAGCTCGGGTCGCTCTGCGTACGAGACCACGCCTGTCAAGTCTTACTCCATCCCAGAATCCCCCGCGCGCAACAGTGGCACCCCTCGCCGGAACTCCTACTTGGGGAGCCTGTCGTCCACCCTCTTCGACGAGGACACGCGCATAGGGAGGATGCACCTGCCGCCCGTCATACGTTGCGAGGTAAGTTTACTGTCATAGTTAAACTTCATTAAGATCCGCGTCCAGACATGAGAGAACGAGAAAGGCGAATAGTTATTGCTAACCAATTATAAACCGGTTTGTCTCAGTGTGACAGGAATCCCTGGAATGAGTCAACTGTCTCCCCAGTTAGGATTGGTTTTCCGCAAATGAAAGGGATTTCTCTTGGACGCCATTTTCTACCAGCTGTCACTAGCAGCGAGATATAACATTCGCGGTTTATTTCTAGCTGCCAGACGGAGACATTCGAGCGACTCGTTTGTCTCGTTCTCCCGTCTGGACACGACTATAGGAGTACTTCCCAGGATTCTGGTTATAATGATCGAATAGTGATTGAATATATCGACGCGTGTAAAAGCGTCTCGCAACGATAATCATTCTTCCTGACGCGAATTTTGTGGGTTTCGTTCCATGCGATATACAAATGTACAGTTATCTCTCAAACTTCAACCGCAATGCCTCACTCTCCTAATCAATGGGCTGTTTGAGACATGTATATGTGGAAGACGAACATTTTCCCCGTTTACTATTTTAATGCTCTCACAGGGTACTGACATTTTCAGAGTACAACCATCGAGGAACCTTGGCACCCTAAACATAATTTTCAAGGCGAAGGAAGCGTGAAATTGACCTCGCACTCAAATAAGTTTACGATATGCATGACTTTCAGCCTTTTTTTTTTTCCTCGGAAGAAAAATTATGTGAACACAAACAGTGGTGTCCTCAAAGATTCCCTCGAAATGGACGATAGAAAGCTTCAAGCAATTCAGCTGCGGAGGATAAAAGTTGGATATGCGCATAGCGATGAACACATTATTTGAGTGGCTTCACATTGCTGCATAAGTATTACCCACCTATCAAATACATCAAAATGAAAAAACTTGCCTTTTATTAGGTTTAGGTTTCAGAGTTTAGTAAAATCTGAAAGGCAGCGTTTTCTAACAGATTGATCCTCTAGATTTCATGTTAAGAAAACCTTCTAAGAGCGATCAATAATCCTACATCAAACTACTAACGACTTTCGAAGGAAAATTTTTACAAAAGTCTTTACAGCATAGGCACAAACGACATCTTTGGGAGCAGCTATCTTTAAAATCGTTTTTAATGTTGAGTAGGAAAAGTGCTCTTACCTTATTTACTATTTCTTAATTATGTGTAATTCAGATATGGAATCACACAGTAATTCAATATCTACAAGGAAACAGTAGACGTTTCTTTTCTGTACGGGATGTGTCTAACATACATGAAATTTATAACTTTATGGGAGAGGTATTATGCTGTTATTCGCGTAACAATGCTGGTGGAGTAGATCGCGTTGTATACATATGCAGTTGTCTCTTTTTTTTTCAAGCATTCAAACAGATGAGTGGATGTACGAATGCGAAGTTAGTCGATAGGAATCTGACATTGGATTAATGAAAGATTTTCTCATCACTTATACGAGAAACGCATCCTATGATGTGGACTCACAACCATAATTTTTTCCCCGTTTCCAGCGCGTTTCAACCGTAACATTCGTAACCTCTTAATCGTCCCATTCGACCCACAATGATTCCGGCCTGGTAAACCGGTGAATTGGCCTACTCTATCGCAGGAAATATAATTCTTCTGAGGGTATATCAAGATACTGCGTGTGTGACATCCCCGTTGACAACACCGATTAACTGGATTAGAGAGCCGCAGTGCCTGCTGAGGAAATTCAAGATAAACCCGGTTTGGAGATATTAGGCTTACACCATAGTTCGTAGACGACAATTAGAATATCTCATTCAGCTTAGTAGGCAGTTCACTTTTTTTTACTTTATTTTATATGTGTTGAATCATAAACATTCATTCACGTGGTGTCTTTCCGTTTCTGGTTAAGAAAAAACGTTCCATTCTTACATTGCTATGTGATTCAGAGACAAGTAAACCCAACTTCTCCCACAAATTTGTAAACTTGATGATTGGACAATCCTATATGTCATGTGGTTATTATTAAACTAGCACTACACAATTAATCTAATAATGGATAAAACGATACGAAATTTAGTATAGAAACAAATAAAGACACACAGCATGTCTGCATCAGCAATAAATACATAATTAATATTCCATTCCTGGTATGCCTCCCACTACATTGTTGATCTATTTTCTTCTTTAGTGCAACAGTGTAGAAGGTTACGCCCTGATAAGTACTTCAGAGACCGTGTCGACTATATCCATGGACTTCGTGAGAAAGTTGAGGGTACGTAAAATTACAGTAAAAGTTGATGATTTAAAATTTTTCTTTTCTTTTCAACATCCTTTCCTTCAATTCTGTAGTAAAATAGAATTTTAATGAAAAATCTGTGTCCCTCCATGGCTCCAGTTTATTAAAAAACAAATTTTTATATAAACTGATAAAAAGTTGACATTCCCCAAAATGCCTAATGTCGCTATTAGCCAAAAGTCATTATTAGTATGGCAATATTTCCCTGAGGTTACAGGAATGGAACCGTGTCCTAATCTTTTCCCATATAAACTGGAATAAATGAATTTGAAAAAATTCTTCTGTCAACAGCCCAATGATTTTTTTTTTTTTGTTTTGTTTTTTAATTCTATTTAAACGCCGATGAGATTCAACGTTCACGTTCAGGACGAAGTGCGATCCTCTTTGTTAAGCGGCCTGTTGGCCAATTGGCTAGCGCTCTGGCTATTGGTATCCCGGGCTGCAGGTTCGAATCCTGTGCTGGCATGGATACTTGTTGGGGTTCGGAATCCACTTTAAACTGTAGGTCCCTGTCTGTTTAGCCCTCATGCGCACCAGATGACTGTAGAGCGACAAACCGAATCAAACTTCTTTGTTAAGCACTCTGGAAACAAGATGACCATGAAGTTCTATGGTCCTACTCAGTTACTCATCAATGCTGACCTCTGAATGGTGTCTGACCCGCCTGCGTGTTTTCCTCCATCGGCAATGCTTTTCTTGAACTGTTACAGTCTACTTTTCTCATAACTCTACTTGTGCTCTGGGGGAGTGAAACGATACTGAACATTACCCCCCTAGTGGAATATTCTTGGACAATATACACCCCCTTTCCGACTAAGACCTCCTTTAAGCTGTTCGATCATTCTTCATTAACAACATCTCAGAAATTACAAGTCTTATGAGTTTTTTACAGTAGGAATCAGTTTGTAAATAGGGTTACAAACAAGCGAAACGTGCAATCGAAGACACGGCATCAAAGTGGTACGAATGGAAGAAGGCTTTGTTGGCTGACAGATGCGTATTCGTAGTGTACAGATTTATACCCATAGACACATAAAAGTAATTGTCATCACCCATGAACTTATGACATTAGTGATGATAAAGTGGGGCCTGAATGGTCGAGTGTCTGGCGCTTGGTGTCACAGGGTTCGAGTTCCGGTGGAGCTATAGATGTTTATAGTGGTTTGGAATCCACTTTAAGCCGTAGGCCGCGATCTGATATGACTGTAAGATCTCCACGGAGCCCAGTCAGACTTCTCACACCCACATCATTGCCAAACTGCAAAGAGGCAACTCTACTCCATGCATAGTGATGTGATTTGGTGTAGTACTAGTAGTGATGATAGAGTGAATGTTTCGGAACACTCGTCCATAGTCATATTTTATTCTCCAGAGAAAGATTTTAATCGATGTGTGCGTGAATATATTGGGTTATATAAGGTTTGAACGGATAAGGTTTGAATTCGAAGGTTTTGACTGACAAGAATTAAATCTCTTACCCTCCTCTATTTTATCGAAAATTTCCCTTTCCTGGTCGGAGTGATTCATCGTTGTACTGGAGTACGAAAGTTTTGATGGATGTGACCCAATAAAGTTAACAGTTTTTTATATAAATTGATTTTAAAAACAAATATTGATATTTTTTAATATAACATTTTTCCAAAAAAAAAAATTACTTTAGAGAAGGATTTTTTGAAATACATTTATAAAACAATATATATTTTTAACATGATTTTAAAATGAACAAAAGTTTTAAAAAAATTATAAACTTATTTAAAAATCAAGCTAAAAATACTTCGTTTAATAGATATTAAAGCAAAATCATTTGCTAAAATAATAATATTTTTGGAAAAAAAAATAGTAAATAATAAATAAATAAATAAAAATAACTAAATAAAAATAATTAAATTAATAAAAATAATTAAAAATAATTAAATTAAATAAATAAAAAATAATTAAAAAAATTCCTTTACCAAAATCAAAATGGTAAGTTAGATATAGAAATCGTCCTAGCCCGAAGGCATACGATACTACAATCAAAATGGTAAAATTAAAAAAAAAATTTAAATTTTAAATTAAATAAATCAAATTATTAAAAAAATCCTTATTAAACAGGATGATTATAATTAAAGTCCCACATTCAAAATGCTGTAAAAAAGAAACACTCGCCACAATCAGTTCAAATTTAAACTAAATATACTTGAAGAAGGGGTAGACGGTATGGCATCAAAGAAAAGTTCCAATAAAGTTGCACCGATTTTTCCCATCCAGTTGGGTATGACCATGCCTTGGTGAATGGGCTTTTCCACCACAATGTCACAATTGTTGAAGTACTTGGAAGTCATTTTTCCGTCAAAAAACCGAAACAATCCAGTACATTGAACACTACAGTTGGTTTCATGTGCAACCCATGCCAAATATGTTTCATGTCCGTGTCATTCGATCAAATACGTGTCATTTCGATTCAAAATATCACTGGCAACCGAATTCATTTTTTTTTTATGCCGCTTACAGCGCCATCTATTAATACACTTTGAAGTTTTTTGATGTCATACCGTTTCCCCTTCAAATATCTCCAGTTCAAATTTGAACTCATTGTGACGAGTGTTTCTTTTTTTACAGTATTTTAAAAGTGGGACTTTAATTATAATCACCCTGTACATTTCGCAGTTGGTATACATTTCTTTCTGCATGCAGGGTCCTGGACCAGATCATCCCCGAAATGTCGCAAGCGTTCAACCCCCTGGGGGTGCGGCAGCCCGAAGTGAAGGGCAAGGTCAAGTACATCGATCTCGTGATTGGATCCTGGCAGCAGGTGGCCCAGTTCAACATCGGTGAGTGGCCCTTCTGAATCATTTCAGCCAATTCTTACCAGTTCGAATACATTATTTTAATAGCTTTATAGTTTCATTACATTTTGTATAGTCAGGTCTGAATAGACAGATACATTATATACGGCAAAAACTTATTGAATGTAAATTGTTCACCAATGCACAAAACTAAAACCTTTTTTTTCAATAAGTTGCATTGATTTTTTGAATTGCAATGATTTTAACATTGCAGTTACATACATACATATGCATATCTATATATGTTTATATCTATCAACTATATATATCTATAGTTGATCCTTTGAAAAATTTGTGCATGCATTCAATGTCGCGCTAGGAATTTTCGATTAAGTCGATAATGAATTGTGGTGGCACACATTGGTTGGTAACTGTTGGAAGCTGATGAGTCCAGGGTGACTGAAAAGCAAACTCAAAGTGGTTTAGAGTTTGGGGACCAAAAGGAATATTATCCAATAAAAAATGCCCTCTCCAGGCTGGCGGTTTGGGTCTATTCCACCCTGTGGTGAAGATGTCCAATAACACAAAATGCAGGCGGAAAACTTTCCATGTTGGTACTAATCTCATGTATTCTAACGAAATTATTTAAACGAAAGAAAATTAATTAATAAATACAGTGATCTTAAATTTAACTCTATTCAAAAAGTAGGTATATAACATTCGTGTTGCTATTGGATTTTTAGGCAACTGTGAACAAATGTAGATGATTTTTGAACTTATGTCTTCAGAATCTTTATTGGTAACTAGTTACCAAACGTTTATTTAATTTAAAAAGGCTTTACAATTTGTTTGTAATTATTTGTTTAATACCCATTTTAACTTAACCCATTATTTTTTAACACAGTGCATAAAAAAGGTGGTAAATTATTTATTTCTAAAAATATCGAATTTTTGCTCTTTGTTAAACATTCCATTTGTAAACAAGCCTAAACTAACGCACTTTCGTTGCCTTTCAGTGGAAAGCAGCATAGCTGATATCACTTTGGGAATTGATTTTCTACGGAGAACCCAGGTGTTTTTCCTTTTGCTTAATGACTTTAGGAAAAAAAAAAAAAAAAAACAGTCGTTTTAGTGAAACTAAGTCGATAGTGTATATTGTTCGGGTTTCTCACAGTGAAAAATTCTTCTCGTGATCTTATTACCTATTCGTGGCCATCAGCAAAGGTCACAGAGTGTTACACTACATCGAACAAAGAATAAATTGGCTTAAAAGTGTATTAGAAACAAACATAAAAAATGAATAGTGCCCATGAGAAAGAGAAAACTTTCTATTCCAACCGCATGAATTGCAAGTGACGTCAGATACGGACTGGAAAGAAGTGATCTCGGTATCTGAGGACAAAAGCCATATTGATTTCGGAAGGCTTGTTGCACTGAAATAATAAATGAAGATTTGGTACATTCTAAAATACAAAATAATTTTTCTCTCTCCACTTGCCATTTTGCAAAATTAGATGTCTAAAAGAATTTTTCCAAGGTCACTATCCAATGTGAAATTGTATTATGTCATTCAATATCCCATTTGACAACTACAAACCAATAATTTAAAATTGTCCCTTTTTTATGAACAATTGTTGTTTCTTAACCCACTTGGTACACATCTAGACCAAGCCCACGAACCCGTACGGACTCATGGTTGAAGGAAAGGGGCAGCTTCTATTGTGATGGGCACCCTCGGTAGAAGTCTGACTTGGCTCCGTGTAGCTCTTCAATCATGAGACCGGGACCTACAGCTTAAAGTGGATTCCGAACCACTACAAGCGCCCGTGGGACCGCCGGGTCTCGAACCCGACACCCGTAGCACCGAGTGCCAGAGCGCTAGACACTCGGCCATTCAGGCACTGAACAATTTTTCACTTTTATATTTGAAAATATAATAACTTCAATTCATAAATATTTTATTTATTAAAATGTTATTTATTTTCTAAATAAATAAATATAATAATACAAATAAAATTAGGAATAAGGATAAATGCGGTATAATTTATTTCTTTAGATTTTACATTTTTTTTTTTTCTGCACTGAAACATGGTAATATTTTCTAATTCGTTGAATTCTACCATCTTGTTTTTGAATTAAAATAGCTGCCAATCCGAAGCTTGCCAATGGAAGAAAGGAGATTTTATGATGCTAGTAAAAGAGAAAACATACCATCTATTTAGTTTTAGTTTCCAGAAACTCATTACGTCTGGAAACTAAGTTAATTAAATACAAACCAGTTATAATGAATTATATGAAAATCTCCGACCGAAGTATATAAAGTGGTCGAGTGCAATAAATTCAGTTTAGTTTTTTACGCAGACTATAGAGTGCCTCATAAAAGTGTTCGCATGCGTGTGCTTCTCGTTATAATTCCAAGAAAAGATATTGAAAAATCTCAAAATTTCCAATGATTACAATATGAAAAGAATAATAATATCAAAATATTGCAATATGACTTATAAGACGTAATATTTTTACATTAAAAATGTAATATATATATATATATATATATATATATATATATATATATTTGTAAGCATAACTAAAAATCACATAATTCTTTTCTCATACTATTGAGACAAACACTATTTTAGATTCCCATTATGTTTATATTAATTTTTAATGTAATTAAGGAACATTTTTTTCAAACACAACAAGTGCATTTGAAAAATATTCTGAGACGATTTTATTGAATATGACAAACTTATCCAATAAAATCGTCTGATTAGAATATTCTATTTTTTTTTTTATCCAGTATTTAGTTAGATCATTAAGCCGATCAAGCAAGTCCTTTTCATTTGTAATTTACTAAAAAAATATAATTAGAATTGCTCATTTGCATGTAAAAAAAATTATACTATTAAAAAGTTTTCCTCAAACAAACACTTTAAGTGATCAAACTACTTTTTCTAATTATAAAACATTATAAAAATGGATTGTAGAATGATGATCAATAAATCAGAATGGGCGTGGGCAACAGAACTATCTCACGAAATAACAACAATCGTCTCACAGTTCCAAAATAAAGGCAGATCCAGAATTATCGACTGCAAAATTTAACGCCGTATTGCATAATAGTATGGAATTGGCAGCTAAAAAAAATAATATCAGAAAGATATCATGGCCGCTTAGCAATGAAGGCATTCTTTATTAGTGCAAAGGGGAAAAACCCACTTTGCATTTCATCTGCCAGAAAAGAATTTTAAAATGAGAACTTATGCCATTCGTTAATCATGGCGATGGAGTTATGTCAGTACTCAGACGTATATGGCATCTCCAGAAGTTGGAAAATTTGAATTTATTAATTCAACACGATATATACTACATTTTAAACTGAAATATATAATAGTCATTCGAAAATTTCTATCTGTAAAGAGATTTGAATTTCTATCAGGATAACACTGCTAAGCATGCTGCCTTAAACGTTTAATTGTTGCTGTAAAAACCATAAAGCTTCTTCAGTTTTTAGATTTCAATTCAACAAATTTTAATTTGAGAATGAAATTTGGGAACATAACATTTTCTAAAAGCAGTGACTAATATCTATTATGAGCAAGGGAAGTAACAAAATACGAGCAGAGTTCACTAAAGAATACTTCGAATCTGTAAAAAGATGATTAAAAAGTATTCTTAAAAGCTCGTAGATATTCAACCAGGAACTAAAAATTGCTTAATAAACAAGTGAAATATTTTTATTGAAAATTGTTCTTATCAGAAAACCTTTGTGGATAAGTTTCTTTCTTTCATTATGCATTCCATATTTCATTATTATACACTCATGTCCATAAATTAAGGATACTGAAGTTCAGGCAAAGAAAGAGACAGAAGCAAAACAAATTTGACATATTTGTAAAGTCTATTTATTAAACAAAAGGTAAAGAGCAAAAAGATGCTATATGTTTGACATAATTAATAAAAATTGCGATTTTTACTCCCTGGAGCAAATCTCAAAAAAAAAGAACCTATTTACAAAAAACAGTATAACATGGTTAGTATGATGGTTAATATGGAGTATGTCTCCCGGACGATGCAATACAGGCCTTACAACGCCTAGGCATGCTGAGTATCACATTATCAATCTGATCTTGGGGAATATTACACCACTCATCAAGCAATGCCCTCCGAAGTTCCGGTTGACAGGTGGGAGGGGGTTGACGGACGCTGCAATTCGTCGGCCAAGCATATGCCACACATGCTCTATTGGATTCAAGTCCGGTGAGTATGCTGGCCAATGCATACGGGTGATATCCTCCAATTGAAGGCATTCTGTCTACAATGTTTACACGGTGAGGACGGGCGTTTGTCATCCATAAACAGAAATTCAGCACCCAAGAGGCCCCAAAACAAACGTACACGTTGTTCCAGAATGACATCCCGATAGATGTGGCCTGTCATCGTTACACTCTGGAACATGCAGGTCAGTTCTGGAACCAAGAATAATTCCTCCCCCAAACGAGCTATATCCTGCACCACCGTAACGGTGTCGTTCAATGTTGTTCTCTTGGTGGTAACGGGGTACCTGGCGTTCTCCATATGAAAAAGTCCGGCGAGAATCAGACTGCAAACTAAACCTGGACTCGTCGGAAAACATCACACAAGACCACTGTTGCGGTGTCCACAATGCATGCTCTCTACTCCAGGTTAATCGCAGGCGACAGTGAGTTGCGGTAAAGTGGAACACATCTGACAAGCCTACGAGCATATAGACCAATGTGCCCTATGCGTCGTACACGGTCTGCCTTGAAACTGTCGTACCGGTAGCTGAAAAGAACTGACGAGACAGGTCTGATGCTGTGCTCCGTCTGTTTCTTTTGGCAGTAACTGCTAAATACCGGTCCTCATTCGGCGTTGTAACTCGAGAGCGACCTGTGCTGTAACATCTACCACATTACCATCATCTTGGAATCGTTGCCAAAGCTTGGAGATGACACTCTGGGCGATTCCAAGTTCCTCGGATACTTCCAGCTGGGTACGTCCACATTCCAGTCGTCCGATAATTCTACCCGTAAAAAATCATCCAAATGCTTCCTTTGTGCCATAACTATGCGGTTATTGCACTGAAAGGCTTTTCAAGCGCTTGTGAACAATTTTACTTCTTTGCCACCATTCTTTATATACCCCTCTCTTACACTTTCGTCATTGTGACGTACTATCCGCGCCATCTGGTGGTTTCCTGTAATTTGCATATTCTTCTTCAAGATGTGTGTGATAATTCTACAGGTGAATTTTTTTATTTTAGAGTTCAATTTCTGTGTGATTCTGAATTATCCTTAATTTATGGACATGAGTGTATTTAAGACGAATTTATTTCAAATAATTAAAACAAAATGTAAATAAAATGAAAAACAGGCTAGTGCTAAATTGTTTCAAATCAATGCCTTTTCCTACTTTAATATCTCTTTTTCAATTCCTTCTATTAGCTCACACTCTCCTATATATATCTTGTTCCAATTTTCAATCGTTCATAAAATACTTTTTATTCATCCACTCGAGTTCAAATACATTTTTTTTTTTTGAACTTGTAGTGGAATACACTGGATGTTAAAGTAGTTTTTTCAAATATTAATTCATCCATTAAATTTAATTCATTAATTTTAGTTAAAAAATGAATTAACTTAAAAAATAAATGAAAATTATTTATAAAGGACTTTCTGCAATAGAGTTAAAAAAGTAGGAATTGACTTAAATTTTTTTTTTTTTATATTACTTGTTTACTTAATAACTGGTATACATGGCACGCCCAAGCGAAACCTTTAGTGAGATAACCTGATTAGCGATTTATCTCATTCGATATCGATACATATTTCTATTATGAAATATTTTATTGCAAAATAGTTATGAATTACACGCATGTCCATAAATTAAGGATAATTCAGAATCACACAGAAATTGAACTCTAAAATAAAAATTTCACCTGTAGAATTATCACACACATCTTGAACAAGAATAAGCAAATTGCAGGAAACCACCAGATGGCGCGGATAGTAAGTCACAATGGCGAGAGTGTAAGAGAGGGGCATATAAGGAATGGTGGCAAAGAAGTAAAATTGTTCACAAGCGCTTTAAAAGCCTTTCAGTGCAATAACTGCATAGTTATGGCACAAAGGAAGCATTTGGATGATTTTTTACGGGTAGAATGATCGGACGACTGGAATGTGGACGTACCCAGCTGGAAGTATACGAGGAACTTGAAATCGCCCAGAGTGTCATCTCCAGGCTTTGGCAACGATTCCAAGATGATCGTAATGTGAGTAGATGTTACAGCACAGGTCGACCGCGAGTTACAACACCGAATGAGGACCGGTATTTAGCAGTTAAGGCCAAAAGAAACAGACGGAGCACAGCATCAGACCTGTCTCGTCAGCTACCGGTACACAGTTTCAAGGCAGACTGTGTACAGACGCTTAGGCACATTGGTCTATATGCTCGTAGGCCTGTCAGATGGGTTCCACTTACCGCAACTCACTGTCGCCAGCGATTAACCTGGATTAGAGAGCATGCATTGTGGACACCGCAACAGTGGTCTTGTGTGATGTTTTCCGACGAGTCCAGGTTTAGTTTGCAGTCTGATTCTCGCAGGACTTTCATATGGAGAGCACCAGGTACCCGTTACCACCAAGAGAACACCATTGAACGACACCGTTACGGTGGTGCAGGATGGCTCGTTTGGGGAGGAATTATTCTTGGTTCCAAAAAACTGACCTGCATGTTCAGAGTGTAACGATGACAGGCCACATCTATCGGGATGTCATTCTGGAACAACATGTACGTTTGTTTCCGGGGCGCCATGGGCGCTGAATTTCTGTTTATGGATGACAACGCCCCGTCCTCACCGTGCAAACATTGTAGACGAATGCCTTCAATTGGAGGATATCACCCGTATGGATTGGCCAGCATACTTACCGGACTTGAACTCAATAGAGCATGTGTGAGATATACTTGGCCGACGAATTGCAGCCCGTCAACCCTCCCACCTGTCAACCGGAACTTCGGAGGGCATTGCTTGATGAGTGGTGTAATATTCCCCAAGATCAAATTGATAATTTGATACTCAGCAAGCCTAGGCGTTGTAAGGCCTGTATTGCTTCGTCCGGGAGACATACTCCATATTAACCATCATACTAACCATGTTATACTGTTGTTTGTAAATAGGTTCTTTTTTGAAATTTGCTCCAGGGAGTAAAAATCGCAATTTTTATTAATTATGTCAAACATATAGCATCGTTTTTGCTCTTTACCTTTTGTTTAATAAATAGACTTTACAAATATGTCAAATTTGTTTTGCTTCTGTCTCTTTCTTTGCCTGAACTTCGTTATCCTTAATTTATGGACATGAGTGTATTTATTAAATATGAAAATTTTATATTATTTAATTATGAAATATTATTATTATGTATTCATGATAATTTTATAAAATATTTTATTGCAAAAGTGTTATGAAATATTTATTAAATATGAAAAGTTTATATTATTCAATTATGAAATATTATTACTATTTATTTATTAGGATTTCATCAAATATTTTATTGAAAATAAAACATTTATTAAATATTTTTTGCATTTAATTACATTCAAAAGATAGCTGAATATTTTTCATTTCATGGTGATAATTTCAGTTTCTTGTAAATGGACGCTCGGACGAAATTTGTTGTTTTGTTTTTTAGTTTTAAATGAATAGTGGCTGATTGATTTTTAAAACGGCATAAGAATTTGCAAGCTTGATTCCATTTCTAGTTTGGGCCCGTAAAACTATTTGCTTTTTTAAAACACTCGATTTATTCTTTTCTCAATTTTTCGAATAAAGAAATATTTATCAAAAGATGTAAGAAAAACATTAAAAAAAAAAAAAACCCTCTTTTTCTAACGGCAGTATGACTACTTGAAAAGGAAATTCGAATATGCTTATTATATCTATTATCGATTGTTGTTAGAAATGCAACAAATGAATCATTTGAATGACCAGGGAAGGAAAAAAAAAAAACCTTTTTCGTAATTCTGTTCGACATGAACGCATTGTTTACTTTCCGATGTCGCCTGGGAGACGAAATTCGAACACAAAAGTAAAAAGTTTTCGAACAGTATCGAATGTAGGTCAACTTTTACACCTTGCTGAATTTGATTACAAAATAAGATATTCAAAAAATTCCTAACTAATGACTCAAATATTCCACGATGGTTAAGATTTTAAGATGATATCGAAATCTTGTAAGAATTCTAATTTCTGAATGTCTTCTTTTTTTTTGTTTCTCAAAAATTCTTAATATCTAAGAAATTAGTTTTAAAAATGTATTCCTCTAATTAACTTTTTTGAGCAGAACATTTACCCTCACTAATAACATAATAGGTTGTGGATTTTAAATACAGGGCATTATGATATTAAGTCATTCACTACTGCAATGGCTTGTATATTAAGAACGTTAAACGTTACCCAGCTTGCTTCATTATTTTGCAATTTATTAGCCAGTAGTGTACTTAATAGCATTTTTTATTGTCCAACAGTGCACTTGATATTCTATGCACTTTGACTCAAATACACACATTGGTTAATTGAAAATAATAAAGATCTTTATATTGTCATATATTAAAGGTCTTTGAGATGCAAAATTCAATACCAATAAATTCCTGCTATTCATATATTGGTAAAAGGAAACTTTGATGCTTTTAAATGACACATTCTTTGATCTGAGGTCCTTCGACATTAATACTGTAGCTATGTAGCGTTTAAAGCGTTACCCAGGATGTTTTCGTTATTTTGGACTACTACCACTGCAAGGTGGCATTGATGAAAGAGGGGGAAAAGTTTACGGCCTCTGCTGTCAGAATATGAGCATAATATAAACGTCAGACTCATAACCACGATTAGTTCAATTCTGAAAACGTTTTTGGGAAAGGGGGAAGAAAGAAAGATATTTTCTCTTGGGGGAGGGATACGATATGAAAGGCTGGAGAGCCAATGGCTTATTTTTAAACAGGCTTGTATTGGTACCTTCAGCATTAACAAACCGCCGCTGCCACTCAAATAGAGAATTCATCCCTTTGCGCTCATCCAAATTTTATCTGTCGGAATGACACTTATCATTTTAACGCCCTATTTAACGAAAGCCAATCAAGACAGTGCGTTTTATTGTCATGATTTTTCTCCCATGCACATCATAAACTTATTGCATGAGTGGCAAGACCGTTCTATTACATGCTACAAGTTTACCAAATAATAAGGGACCATACAATAAGTGTTAACTGACAATGCTACACAATTAATTAGAACTATACAATTCTAACAATAAGTGTTCCTTGAAAATAATCTACTCTGCAACTTTTAAAAATTAGTATATCGCCTTCAATCCTGAAACTGATGACATTGAAGGACATTCTTCAATCTTATTTGAAAGTTTCGCTGGTTACGTTTTTGATAATTTATCCATGCTCATATTTAAGATATGATTCCTACATAATGCTGATTTTCAACAGGATTGGATAATTTAGGTTCAAATGCTTTTAAATTCAAATATATGTACTTTTTAATAAATTAAAGAACGTTTTAAATTTCAAGAGTAGGGTAGGAAGAAAGTCAAGGTGTATTTTCGGGATAATATGCTAAATTTGCACTCAAATATAAAAATCTTCTTAAATTGAGAAAATTTTTCAATTGCAGAAATGGGAGAGTTGTTTCAATATTTATATGGAACGGAGTGACCCTGTGGATAAGTTAGATTTCATGCTCGATTCGATATTCGAACGTGAAGCTGAACCTATGCCGTGGAAGGGAAGAATAAATCCATAAGCCGAAAAGTCATTCAATTGGTCTCAAGGAATAGGGTAAAAGTCAGACATAGAAATATTTGCTCCAAATTGTAGTGTCAAGCTCACTCGTAGTGTTCAATGAATAATGCTCAATTCACTACAAATCTGCAACGAATGACCTCAGATCAAAGCGGCCAGCATTTGAAAACAACAGTGTGTACTTAAAGAAGGAGCAAATAATTGTGCATACAATTTCTTGAATCGAATTCATTTGTCAGAATCTAACCGAATGGGCTGAGGGTCGAGTGGCTAGAGCTCTGGCGCTCGATGCCACAGGTTTCGGGTTCGAATCTCGGCGGTGGCATGGATGTTTGTACTGGTTTGGAATCCACTTTAAACCGTAGGTCCCGATCTCATATGACCATAGAGCGTCACAGAATCCAATCAGACTTCTCACCGCATCATTCCCAAACTGTAAAGGAGCAACAAACAGCTCTAGGCACAGTGTAATAATAGTGTTTGGGACTAATCCTCAATGTTCTGCAGTGTGGGGACGGACATCCCATGAGTGATCTACTTATGGATGGAGGGAAAGGGGGGCAGCTTCTGTCGTGATGGAGTAGTCTGGTAGAAGTAGAAGCCGTAGGTAGAAGTCTGACTTTTGCTCCGTGGCGCTCTTACAGTCATATGTGTGATTACATTAAAGTGGATTCCGAACCACTAGAAACATCCATGGCACCGCCGGGACTCGAACTCGAAGCCTGTGGTACCGAGCGCCAGCCACTCGACCATTCAGACCCGTATTAATAGTAGTGGAATGTAACCGAATGCCTTTTGCAGAGCGTGGTGAACTTTGGCGACTCCGTGCTCCTGGTGGGCGGCCACAAGGGCGAGAAGATCCCTTTCCTCACCTCCAGAGAAGTGATGGCGTTGGCGAAGAGAAACAATGCCAAGGCACCCTTCGTCGTCGCCAACGGATTTCCGATATCCGAATAGGTCAGTGGACACCTGAGACAGTGTGCCTCACTTCGTCGACATTATATTCATTCTCAACAGCATTACATTCATTTCTTTTTTTTAACATTATATTCATTTTCTTTTAACTTTTGACGACTACAGAAAAAACAAGTAGCAGAAGCATCAAACAAAATTTAGTAAAACTAAAATGGGGAGGGGAAGAAGAAACTTTACATCGACATTGCAATTGCAATGTATGCGAAATTGCACCTTATTATGTGTAAATATGCTTTTTAATGAATAATAATGCCGTGGCTGTATGCACTTTTGGAATCGCATAAATCTACCAATAACTTTATCCAAGGCCCGAAGCAGAAGATGTTACAACAGCATCCACAATCCAAATTCAGTATATAAGAATTACCAAAAAAATCGCAATATAGCCACAAGTTGTAGTCTACAGCAATCTAGTTTATTCAATTGCCAATTCGGTTTTAGCAGCAAATCGTATGTTCTTTCAGTGTATTTTAGACAACGCCACTTTCATGAATTTCATTAAAATGCACAAAATCATTTGTGGAAAATATTCATGCATAATTCCAAATGAGGGGGGGGTAATTTCTAATAATACCACGGTTATCAAATTTCAATCTTATTTTTTAACTCCACATACCTGACAATGTCACGAACGTCATATAGAGGTCAACATCACGCTTATATACAATTATAACAATAAATAATTTATTTTGAACAATTTTTCAACGTCACGCTCACTTAAAACATCGCATTTTATGCAATAAATATATATATATTATAATATTTTCCTACAGAGGGTAATTTTGGGCCACTGCAATACTGGCGGTTTGGCAAGCAATCATGCCCAATTGCAAATATTCTGTTGGTACTTTGCCAAGCACTCACGTCCAACAATTATGCACAACTGTAAAGATGGAAAATCTTTTGTTCGCAAACATTCTATTAGTGTTTCGCCAAGCAATCGTGTCCAACTGTAAAAAAGGCAAATATTCTGTTGGTGAGTTGCCAAGTAATATGCACAACTGTAAAAATGGAAAATGTTCTGTTGGCAAATATTCTATTAATATCCATATAATAATTATATATAATTTATTATAATTCTATAATATTCTACAAATATCTATATTTGCCAATCAATCGTGTCCAACAATTATGCACAACTGTAAAAATGGCAAGTCTTCTGTGTTAATTTTGAGATTTTCCCAGGTATCCATTTCTCTTTACCGCCTTAAATTTAAAAATTGTCTATAACTAGGATGTTTTATTTATTGCTTAATTGTTTTCTTTCAAATAGCTCTATTCTCTTCTTCACCAGAATATATATCTGCTTGCTAACATGAAACAACGGTGTCTCGCAATTTCAATTTTAAACTAATGAAAACTGAGAGACCCTATTTCCTTCATAAGTTCTAGACGAACATTGATTTCTATCTCACCTTAAAATTTTTTATTTATAGTAAAAATACACTGATGTATTCATACATTCGAGCCTTAAATATTGAGGCACATCTCTCAGATGTAAACTGACAAAGAGCTTGGAGAGAACATTCTTTTAAACGAGAACATACCTTCTGAAAATTAAAACAAGAGAGAGAAACAAAAAGACAGTACTTTGTTGTTGTTGACTAGCATTTAGAAGAAAATTGTTATATAATCGAATATCTACTTTGATATTAAAAAAAAATAATTTTATGTAATCACATTTTGGAAGAACTCATCTACCATTCACTGAGAGAAATGAACTTTTTTTGGCATGAAGTAAAGAGCAAAGTTGTGTGTTTTCGCTTAAATTTGTCGATTGTATTTCTGTTATTAATGATTGTTCATTCTGGATTAAATAAAAAATAAAGTGAACTCTTTTCAGCTACTGTGAATTTTATTATGAGTGATTTTAGTATCAGTAGTGAAATTAATTATATTACAAATGAAAATATACATGCAATGCAAATGTAATTAATTTCATATTTTTATTTTTTGAATTGAAAAATCTGAAGGTAAGAAACATTAAAATTAAGGCATTTTCTTATTGTCCCTGTTATTATAAGATGATCACCAAATACTCTTCTCCTGATGACGGATTTATTGGGGAGCCATAATAATAATCGATGAAATAAAATTAGAAAAGAATTTATATACATATTAACTATATTTTATTTACTTGAATTTATTTATTTGAATTTATACACTATTAAGATGGACTCTAACAAAAAAATTTTAATTATTAAGAATAAATTTAATTTAAAAATTGAAAGTTCCGTAAAATGTTTTGTTTACAATTAAAATGTCATAATAAAATAAAATTGATTTCCACTTTTTTTTTTTTTCAAATAAAAAATTAGACATTTCAGTTGTACCATAATGCTTAATCAAAAATAATAATAATAATGTTTGCAAAGCATAAAAAAAAAAAATTCCACTGGAAAAATAAATGTCTTTTATTCTGATAATTTTACAATGCAAAATCAGAATATTGTATTACAAAACAAAAAAGACAGCACAGTTTAGCTAATAGTAAACTTTTCAATATATATATATATATGACTTTGTATTGAAATGCAACTTTACATGACTAGGTTACAATAAGGAGTATAAAAGTATAAATAATAGAGTGAACAACTATAATTTGTTCTAGAGATGCAAACATAATTGGTAAATATCAAAAAAATAAATGCAACTGAACAGCAGGTATTTACAAGGCGACAAATGTATTACAATATTTACCTTTTTAAAAAATTGCATTCAAAAACAGATTTTCCTTAAGAATAGGTAATGCTTAATTTTCAGGTAATATAGTAAAAGTATAGAACTAAACATGAGCAGAAATAAAGGAGATGGTCTTACATATAAAATAATCCCATTACAAGATGGTTCACATTTCCTACTGAGATCTATATAAAAATGCATTACAAATTCAATAAACTTACTTACAAAACATAAAATTTTATAAACTATACATTCTTTATAATATAAATAAAATATATTTCAGACAATGTATGAATGCATTTCTTGTCATGTCTTAAAATTTTCGCTTTTTTTTTTTTTAATTTTAATATTTCAAATAAGAAGCAACAATTAAAAAAATTAGAAGTTTCAGTAATAAACATATATTTCTAAGTCAAATTAATCAAGATTTTTAATTAACATACATAACAATTATTTCATATAAGTTACTAAATTATTTAACCAGTAATTATAAAATATTAAAAATTAGTTAACAGAATTGACAGATACACAATAAAGTGAATATTACTTAAAGATAGAGGCAAGAGATTCTTCCTCTTAAGAATGGCACACTTGTTGAGAATTATGTAATAAACCTTTCTTTGTTGTACTTGAATAAGTATTAATTTAATGAAAATTATATTTCAGATAGGTCTTTTATGAAAAATTTTGTAAGCCATTTTTGCATTTCAGCCTTTACTGTATAGTATTATCCAGTTTTTGTTACATGTGGCACAAATATTCGATTTAAAAAGATCTCAAATGGACTTCTTAAAAGTCCAGAAAATAAACAACGCGAGTTCAAAATTGTGTTGCAATGGCTTACGTAAAGATAGAAATATATCTTTAATCATTATAAATAAATAAAAAGATTAAAATTCGATCGATACGACAACATTCGATAGAACATACTTTAAAATTATAAAAATTATTTGATAAGTGTCACGATATACAAAGTTGTGTATTGAAGTTTGAAAATTCAGATTGGTTAATAATAATCTTAACAATTAAAATAAATTCCTACAAAAGGTAATCCCTTTTGAATTAAAACCAATAAATTATGAAATGCTCAAAATATAAAAAAAAACTACAAAGCAGTTTCTTTTTAAAAGGTTGCTAAAAGGGGGGGTGCATTTTTTACTGTGCTCAGTGCTTTCCAAACCACAGATAAAAGATAGAGAAATAGCAAATATAGTATTGAAAGAGCCATCCTCTCAAATAATTGATAAATTAATTCCAAAGTCAAGGTTCTGGACATTCATGATCAGAAAACCCTTTCTTATAATAGTAGTGATCGTTTCTAGATCATGCTGCAAGATGTTCAAGAAAAGTACCAACTTGTTTTATTTTAAACCAAGTTGCTCATAGAATTGGATTGAACATTTTTTTAAGCATACATGGGATTAAAATCTGTACCTAAAAAAATATTATTCAAGAAATGTCTTCCCTCAAGTGACATCCTATGCAAAATGAGTATTATATGACTAAATTAAAATACCGAATAGGTAAGAAAATCTCTGAGTTAAATGATTCAATAAAAAAAAATGATTGAGCCTTTTTATAACATCTGGAGAATCTTTCATGAATACTAATAGTAGTTGTCATAAATCTTGACATGAATTTTGGTAATAAGCTTTCACTTCCCTCAACATTCTTTCATTTATCCACACATTTTCAAGAAGTTTCTTTTAAAAATACTTTCAGGTCACACATGATGAGAGTTTCTACGATTATGTATTGCTCTAAGCCTTGGATATCTTTCTGTTCTTCGAATCTGAAACAAAAATAATGATTTTTAAAGATAAAATAAATATTAAATTGGCTTTTACTTGCTTAACTTTTGAAATAATATGAAATTCAATAGATTATTTCTGTTTTGCATGAATGTAATTTATATATATACAATATATAAATTTTGTGCATACACCAATAACTTTCAACTGTTTTTCGTAGGTGGAGGTGGGAATCGGTTAAAAAATGTTCTATTCCTAATTCGAATTTTTTTATTCTCTTTTCTGCCAAATGTGATATTCAGATAGGATGGCACCCCATTGCCATGGAGTTCAGGTGTTCGTTGTTCCTTAAATGGAATATTTCCACAGCGATGGATCCCCTGCTTGGCAACCGAGATCTCAGATATAATTCCTCTGGGGTTTTTTCTGGGCTATGCCAAAGATAGGGTCTACTCTACACCTGCATGTGATCTCTGCCATAGAATTACAGAAGCCATAAATTCCTTCACATCTGACATGCTGTGCAACACATGGATTAAAATTGAATATTGACTGGACATTCTGAGAGCTACGAACAAAAATAAATGTTTGCAACAAAATAAACTTGCTATTCATGATACAGCAAATCTCTAGGACTTATAATTTCCATACAATTAGGGAGTTTTCATGTGGGATCAGGGAGTTTTCATGTGGGATTTGAATATTATATACAGGCGTATTTCAAGAATGCCTATTGTCTCGGCACAATTTATCATACCCTACCAAAAAGTGATGAGTGCAAATATGTAAAAACATAACAATTCAAAAATAGAAAATAAATGTTTTTTTTAAAGGATGAAATGTTAAAGTAATATTTAATATAATATAGAGAAAGAAGAAAAATTACCTCAGATTTCCAAAATGATAAAAGTGTAAATAAAATGAGAATGCCCAGTGTGGCATAAGCGACAATTCGGATCTTATCTCGTGTCTTCCGCCATTCCCTCAGCTCATGAACGTACAGAAACTTGTTGCGGTACTCAGGAGACAGCTCGAATCGAGACTTTACGGGAAATAGGGACTCGTAGAAATCTTGTATAACAGTTCGGATCTGGAGAGAATAATGAAATAGTAAATAAATGAAACTGTACATAAAATTTTATTGTTCTACAATATACAAAAACATAATCTCAGTTTCGGCATATAGATTTAACTGAAGAAATTTAGTTAATTAGAACAGTACACAGATTTATATCAAACTATTGACTATTGCAAAATCATATGAAACCTTTAATGACTATTTATAGCTTTTGATATTAATAAATATTGTTACATAACAGGTGCTTTAAAGAATCAAAACAAAAGATGTAAGCAATTTATTTAAAAATAATGATAAAATTTTAGTTTAAATAAAGCCGCACGATTATATGTATTAAAAATTTGTAATTTGAAATGAATAATTTGTTTCTTCTTATCTTTGTTACAACTTTTAATTCAAGTAAAAAAAAAAAAAAAAAATTAACTGTATACATAAAATCCTTAAAGATTTCGATAAAATATAACAAACAAAATCAATAACCTTTCAAATTTTCAAAAAAGGTAAAAAATAAAACGTTTCAACAAAATATTTTTTAAACATTTCACAACAACAAAAAGTTGAATTTCTTCAAAAGTTAAACAGCCATATTGGTATATATATATATTAATATCTTGGAAATAATATTTTTAGTAAGTATTTTAAAAGCAAATACTGTATTCTTACATGTATTTTATGGTTAATTTTCTATATTTTTTTTACTTTATTTTCAATTCGTTTTTAAATTTTTGTAAATTGTTATATTATCATTCATATGCTTCTAAAATGACTATCTCAGAAAAATTTTTTTAAAAATAAGAATCACAAGAAAATATATACATAAAAAATATATTTGAAAATATATTATTTTTATACAGACTACTTGCAGTTTATTTTTAAATAAGATTTTCATTATCCTCTTAACTGCATAGTAGAACATAAACCATGTATTAACAATTCACAAATAATCATTAATAAAGAAGCCCACTTCTAAATATCAATAGAAATTAAAAATCAAAATTAAAAAAAGGTAAGAAATCTTTAAAAAATTATGTTTCCATAATTTCAGTAAATAGGGTTTTGCATCAATGAACCACTGCGAAGAATAACTATTAAATGAATGTATTTGTCTTCTGTCAAGAATCTTCAAAATTTAAAGTTAACGAAATAAAAATAAATTAAAAGTTATTAACTTTAAAAGTACTTACAAGTTCTGCTTCTTGGGTTCCATGGTTCATATTATCATTCAGACACACAAACTTCCTAAAATTAGTATAAGCGAGATAAGAAACTGGAATCGTAATAATTAGAAGAAAACTCTACTTGTAATTTTAACAATAAATACAAAATATATGAAATGACGAGCAACTTCAAATTAGACAATAACAATATAATTTCCAAAATAAATCCCGCGAATATTATACATATATACATAGTCCGACCACGAATTGCATGAAATGGTAAAATCGGGTATGTGAAAATGAACAAATCGATTAGTTGTTAGGGGGCTAATCATTTATACACAGTGGGGAAAGAAAAAAAATTGTTATATTATAATAATAATAATAGATACTTGTTTTGAAAGATAAACATATAAATAATAGTGTGGAATTTTTTCCATCAAGATCTTCTATTAATGTTGTGCAATCTAAAAATTCAATTAATAAAAAGTTAAATTCTTTCTATTACAATTAAACACCCTTTTCAATATCATTTCCTCCTCTATGACGTCGCTCCTACTTAGTCGCAGGTCTATTTTCCACACTATCGTTGGTGGGAGTATATGTGTGTGATATTTCAGAAGAATAATCCTTGGAGATTTTAAAAGCAGCTCTAACTTCATAATGATTAAAAACTAATTTAATGATCACTGAAAACATTATACATGCAATAATGAAATTACTTTTCAATTAAATACAATCAAATAAATTTTTGTATTTCACATATTGCGTTTTTTTTTTTTTTTTTTAAATTTTAAAGAGAAAAAAAAATTACACAATCTTTAGGAAAGTTATATATTATATATGCTTTTTCCTTGACATGAGCGACATAATAAAATATAATATGCATTTTAAGTGATATGAATTGAAGGAGATGAGAAAATCTATACATTTTAAATCAAATGATTTACTAAAATATACACATAACGAATTTAAGGCTTATTTTGTTTTATTCCACTAGAATATTATTTTATATTTGTTTTAATTGGTAGGAAAAATTTGATTTAATATTTATTGAAAAGAAATTTCTGCCAAATTTAAGGAAAATAATATAGAATGAGTTTTTTGGCATGTTTAATGTTTGTTCTTTAAAAAAAAATGTAAATGTTTGAAGGAAACTATGTATACAACATAGTTCACGTTATTTAAATGAATTTTTATTTTGGGGAGCATTATAAAAATTCAGATAATTAGAAAAATTCTCAAAAATTTTTGTATTTTATTAAATTACAGTTTGAATATTTAATTTTAATTTTCATAGGTTTAAAAGATAATTATAATGAAAAGTGAAATGACAATGAATTATTTGTTGACTTTTTATTGAAATTTTCAAGTATACTTTTTAGTGATAGAAAAGAAGGCATTATCATTAGATTATATTAAAAAAAGTGCTTATTGCTGTTACAGATCAGTCCAAGTGCACCAGACATTAGGTATAAAGAATATGGTAGATAATCCAATAATTCAAAAATGTGGCATGTTGATAACTGGCTTTTTTAAAATCAATTCACAGGAATTTGAAAGTAAATATTTTTTCAAACAAAATAAAAAATTGTTACTCATGTTCGCAAATTTCTTTGCTAGAGACGACTTATTTGTAATATAAACAGGGTGATTATAATTAAAGTCCCCCTTTCAAAATGCTGTAAAGAAAGAATCACTCGTCACAATGAGTTCAAATTTGAACTGAAGATACTTGAAGAAGAGGGATATGGTATGGCATCAAAAAAAAAAATAAATAAATAAGTTCCACTGATTTTTTCCATCCAATTTGGTACGACCTCGCCGTAGTGGATGGGCGTTAGTTGCACTAACAGTGTCGCAACTGTTGAATGATTTGGAAGTCATTTTTTCCATCAAAAAACCGAAACAACCAAGCTGCATTGAACACTGCAGTTTGTTTAATGTGCAACTCATGCCAAAAATGTTGTTATTTCGATTCAAAAATATCACTGGCAGCCGAACCCACATTCTTTTGCCGCTTACAGTGTCATCTATTAATACACTTTGGAACTTTTTTTAATGCCGTACCGTTTCCCCTTTCTTCAGTTCAAATTTGAACTGATTGTGACGAGTGGTTCTGTTTTAACAGCATTTTGAAAGTGGGACATAAATTATAGTTTCCCTGTATATAAATAGATATCCTGAAAAAATATAAACAATGTTATGCCACTTATGATATTTTGTAGCATATCACAGTGTTGGCTGACAGATGTTCTCTGAATATTTTATCACAAACTTGAAAAAAAAAAAAAAAAAAAAACACCCCAGATATTCATCGCAACTATTTAACTAGAGTGGAAGTATCTGTACAAATAACATGACAATCCAGAGAAGCTGCAAAGTGCAACAGAAAACCTACTTGGGTCTTTTGCGGAGATCATCTATTTGGCCCAGGACTTGCGACAGGTTGTTGTGGATCATCTTGAAGGCCACCTCCTCCTCCCCCATCTCCTGGAACTGGTTCCTCTTCTGGATGCCCAGGTGCTTCAGCAACAGGGAAGACACAGCGGGACAGGACTTCACCAACGAGAGGCTCACCACAGGCTGTTGGGCAAAAAAAAGTATTTTGAATAAGATGTACATCAGAGTGGCTACCGAAACTGTGAAGAAATTTCCCTGACTGAACTTACAACACTTCCTACTTATAGTACACTTACTTTTAACTACTAATTATATCAGTTTCCTGGCTTTCTCCTTACTCAGAATGACAGTATATATACAATATAAGTTATTATAAACCCTTTTATCAGTTATTTAATAGGAAAAAAATAATATATTTTTATGAAATTTCATTTTTAAAAAAATAGAATGAGCATCCTAAAAAAAACTATTAAAGTAGACCCCCCCCCTAATTAGTACAAAATAACAACTCGTACTAAAATAAATACAGATCAATTATTTCATTTAAACTATTTTTATTAAGAGAGTTGTGCGGGATTTATTTTAACAAATGTCTTCTTTTTTAAGAAACTCGCGAAAAGGAAAGCAACGGTAATTTTCTTAGAATGAACCACTTGAACTTAGAGATTTGGCAACCGAGCATGTTATACATACATAGATCAGCTTATATTATTATTATTATTATTATTTTCATTTTAAAAATAAATCGAAATCCCACTCCTTTCTTTCAAGATCCTTAATGGTAACAAAAATCGCCAAATCGGGCAAATGCCGAGTTGGCGATATCCTGTTATGTTGTCTTGTGGTGAATGATAAGTCATTATGCCCACTTTTGGGAGAAAAAACCACATCAGTTGGTCTGTAGTAAATTCATTGGCTAAGTTTGTAGCTCTACAGTGATTTTATGCACACTTATAGCTAATTAGGCCGGGAACTACAAGTTAACGTAGATTCCGAACCACTCACAAACATCCATACCCCGCCAGGATAGTAAATTCAATAGAGAGGTGAACAGAAGGTTTTTCTTCCCAATTTCTAGTAATGTAGAGGGAATCGAAGTGGAAAAATATAAATTCCACGTGTATGGGGCTAGAAGATAATGAAGTATGCAACAGGAAAGGGATGAAGTAAGAGGCTCACCAATTTGGAGTCGTAGTAGCGTTCTCCGTGGGGGACGGAGGGCTGCACCAGAGGAGATGTTGCGGACTGAGAGCAGTTGACGATGAGTTGTTCGAATCCGGCCACAGAGGAGAAGTCCAGTGGAATGTCGTAAAGGCGCGCCAGGACCGTTCGGATCTCACGGTCTGACCAAGTCCTGGAAAAAGAACCATCACTCGCATCATTTGAAAAGTCGAGAACTCTCGTTTTGTTAACAGACCTATTTGAGCAAACCTATGTTCTTTATTTCATTCAGTGGTTCTTAAAAAGTTTTTTGATTCGTGTTCTCCTTTTCAAATTAAAATTTTAATTAATTAAAATTTTAATTAAAAAAATTTTTCAGTGACCTCCATTAAAATTTAAAAGTTTTCGGCGATCCCTTTTCGAATTTAAAAAATGTTCAACGAGTTCCCGTCACATCAATGTAAAAAGACGTCGTATGAAGTCTATATTTAATTATATAAATTTAATAAACTATCTTAAATAAACACAAGAACATGAAACTGAATAAAAGTGACTGCAGTATTTATCTACAATGTAAACGAAAAATAGTAATAACAAAAATTTTAGACGATTAATTTTAAAATGAAAATAAAAACAGTTAAGAAAGGTTAAAGTTAATCGTCCACGTTTTTCTTCATGTCCTCCACAGAATCTTTTATCGGCCCTCTTAGGAACCACCGATTCTCAATATGCTTAAATGTGAGGCTATAAGAATATATCACTACACAAGAATAATAGTTGTAATTTAAACAAGCATTTACGATTTTGAGGAAAATGTGGTTTGACTACAGCATAGTTGGATTATTGCATCATCAGGAAGTTCATGAAATCAGCACTTTTCCGACAAGGTTTCATTTGAAAAAAAGTTATTAAGATTATTCAATGAATACACATTTAAGTTCTTATAAACAGGAGGAGAATGCTCACACACAAAGTAACTGCTTTCTAATAGAAATTAATTTATACACTGTTCACCAGACTCAATCTAAATGCCATACAATTATCAAAATTTAATCTCACATGGAATTTATTTACTTCATTTAAATACATTTAATTAGCCAAAGATAATTCAACTTATTGATGCATTAGCTTAGCGATCATTAAATTATACAATACAATTTAATGATCAATAATATAATACATCCAAAACTTGTACCCAGATGACTATTATTATCTTTAGGAATTGCTATAAAGGTTAGAGTAATTTCCAGCATACTAATGAAATCTCAAATCAGTTTACAAAAACCTACCCGGAATTGTCCGTGTCAAAACTATTGAATATTTCTTCTACTTCCAAAGTTTCCATTTCATTCATGAGAAAATAGTAATAGGAAAAAGCAAACTGCATATCATTGGAACTTCTGATTTTGTGGGAGGAAGTCACAGCAAAAGCATCGTTAAATCTAAATAGAATAAATAAATAAACATAAATGATGAAATTCATCTGACATACAAAAAGGTACTTCCTAACATCTTGAATAAAAAATTTCTTAGAATTAAGTTGTAGTTTTTGGTCTTTACATTAATAATGATAAATTATATACATTTCTGAAGTTAATATATACATATAATTTAACTGTTTTTCTAGTACATTTTTATATAATAGAATACATATGCATGTATATATGGTATGATCCAAAAGTAGCTTATCTATGAATTTGCTAACAGAAGTAATTTTTTAACAAATGAAAGCACATTATTGTATTGATGGTGAGCATACTATATAATTCAATTTACTATATGTTACCCGCAGCTTTTAATTTTAATTCTGCTAACGTGTGAATAAAAAAGACACCATTTTTCTGTCCTGCCGTTAGAGTACAGAAGTTGCCCGCTTAATGGCAATGTGCGCAATTAGCGTGGATGAAGGCTGATGTACAAATCCGTTGGCAGCAGTGTTGTAGTCACTGCTTTCATAAACGAAAGATTCAATGGCAATAGTGACAATATGTGTAGGTGGGAATTGTCCGGGTTTTCTCTTATTCGACACGCAAATGCAGCAGCAGTTACCTCTAAAAGTACTTCTGGAAGGCACTGTCCTTGTCTTAATATCCATCATGGGGCTCCCTCCTCTTTTCTAAGCGGCAAAGGGCCACAGAGCCCTAGGTAAGGATTGAGGTAATGAGAAAAGAAATAGTAAAAAGTCTCATCATAGTACAATGTCGCCAAACTTCGCCTTAATCTGCTATTGACTTTGGAAAGGAATTCACGAGAAGTAAACAAACCAAGATAACGATTCGAAATTGAGTGAAGAAATTTGGAGATATTGTAATGGACAGGAGTCGAATTATAGACCAAACATGGAAGAAGGATGTGGGGGAAAAAAAGAACGTTTGCTCGAATCTCCGAAAAATCACTGAGAAGATTATCCGTTCAAGTTTCATAAGGAACATGTGCATACAAAGTGAAGATTAAGCAAGAATTGAAAGAAACCTATACTATAAAAGTTGCACTACTGCGATCGGTGTAAAAAATGTATTGAGGTGTTAATTTATACATACAAGAGAATAGCTCACGCTTTTGAGCATTTATCGTGATTCCAATTGTAGAACTGAATTCAATTATATGCAACATGTAGTTACAAGTACATGTGTTCTCATAGATCAAAAAGGTTATTAATCAATTCATGGGTGCATCGACTTTCGGATCATACTGTAGAAAATATAAATTTAAACATGTTTCGTTTAGACATATTTTCACGGAGATAAAAAAAAAAAAAAAAAAGCAAGTTTTTATTATTATTATTTTAAAACTGGGAATCAGGAGTTATGACAGAAACATACTTTTTGCAGTTAGTGCATTAAAAACAATTGAACATTTTGAACACATTACGTTTCGGTGAGACGAGACATGACGTCCTTATCCACGAAGTGCGCGATGTGAGAGGGAACTTTGCGCGATTCGTATCCAAAGGCTTCGTTGTACAGCTTGTTGACATGTCGCAATGAGTCCCCGAAGGTGTCCAGCAGATGCCTTTGCGTAGGATTGAAAGTCAAATAAGTGCTTTTTTCATTGACTGATGACTGAAATGATACGTAAAGGCAATATTAAATATGAAGAACTTCACTTAAAAAACTATTTGAAATTAAAAATCCAATTCAAGCTAAACATTTTAAGAGTATATCCCAAGGGATTACATAATTACTATTAGCGTAAAAGCAAACCGTATTTGCCACTACATTAAATAAGTTTATACGATATGCATAACGTTTAACTAACTTGTTTGCATAACAGGGGAAAGGAAACCCCTCTGCCTTCAAAATGGAACAAATAAAAAGCATTTCAAACAATTTGTAATCGCCCCCTACTTCTATGGAATTTTGTTTCTCTCTCAATTGCCTCATTTTCTCTAATTCAATAATAATTCATTTCAAAGTGAATTGATCATCGCACATTTACTCTTAAACGGTTTTTTCCCCTTCCTAACTGATGGAAGGATAAAATCGGTACGATTACTTTTTAAAGTTATACAAGCTTTCACAAAGTGAATTAATATTGGAAATCAGGTAGTTTACTGGTGAAGTTGATTCTGCTCCTCCAACAACGCTGCTTTCATTCTACTACTACGCCACACCACATCACTGTGCCTAGAGCTGAGTTGCCCCCAGTTTGGAAATGATGTGGGTGAGAGAGAAGTCAGATTGGGCTCTGTATCGCTCTATGGTCATAGGAGACCGGAAGATACGGCTTACAGTGGATTCCGAACCACTGCAAACATCCATGGCACCGCCAGGATTCGAACCCGAAACCTGTGGTACCGAGCGCTAGCCACTCGGTCATCAGGCCCCACTGCTTTCATTCGCTGAATGGCTTCAGAACGAGTGGAAAGCGAGTTGGAATGGCGTTCTGAAACATATTCTACGGGATTTTGTCTGGAGATCTAGTCGGCCAATTTATCTAGCGAATTTTCTAACTTTCCAGACATTCATCGAGCCGTTTCTGAACAAGAAAAATCGTCCATTAAAATAAAAATCGGGGCCAACTATGTCTTGAAAATTCGAACAAAACCAAGATTGGAGCTTTACACTTCATTAAACAAACACAGTGATTCATGAATCATATTCTAATCATTACATCTGGAGGATGGAAAAAACATGTTTTTACAAAATTCAAGAAAAAAAGGGCCTCCCCCTCCCCTTTCATTTTGAAGCATATTTTAAAAGCATATCATGCATTGAGTTCAAACAAGCAAGCTTTTGAAAAGCATCCTTAATTATTTTTTACCAACTTTTTTTCAGATTGCCTACTGCTCGAGCTTTTATAAGTGCTTCCTTTTTTGTTTGTTTGTTTACACTTTTCTCCATTCTATTCCAATAAAAACCCATTTAGACAGTGTTTTCTTAAATAATCAATTTTTAAAGATTATCATGAATATATATGTAAAAACAATCACAGGTTGCATGCAGATTATAATTCACACGAGAATATAGGTTGCATAAAATACACGGCGTTTACGAAAAAAAAACTTTCTCGATAGATAAGTTCCTAACTAACAAATTATTAGCAGAAATTAAATGAACTTAAGGTATTTTGAGTTATGCGCTCAAGAATCATACGAAAACAGCAGTTAAACTCTAACAGTTATGGTTAGAGTGACACGATTTCGAAAATTTCAAATGACAACGCCTACTTTTTTTTTATTGGAATGTGATTTCCATAGTGAAAACCATAAATATTGTTGGAACGGTACCTATAGCACGAAAATAGCTGGCCCTAGACAGACTAAGAAGAAAAATAAAAATTAAAAAAAAAAAAAAAATTAAGTCAGAGAAGCAACAGAAAGCAAAACATTTCAATGTGTTTCAAAATTTTTCCATGTGCAACACACAACACAAGATGTTCAAGTGTCATTTTGTTCACACAAGATGACACTTTTGTATGCGATAGATGGTGGGATAGCACTGAAGCATGTACCATAGTAAGAGGAATCTGTTGAACCTGACGTCTGAATGCATCTCTCAAATCAGATGCAGCTTGCATATTAGATGCATACATTTTAGATTTTCAGGTATACTTACAGTCAGAAATGTATTGGAGTGAGATAGGGGGATCTTAGCAGCCACAGAAACAAATAGCGGGAAATAATTCTGATACTAAATTGTTGTGGTAAAAACGTTCGACAGAAGACCTCACAAATACGGAGCGTCATCTTGCATCCCCATGACATCATATAAAGCATTTCGTAGTATTCACCATCTGTTGCATGCAAAGTGCCCTCATATGCATAGGAGATTGCATGGAAAATTTAAGAAACACATTGAAAGGTTTTGCTTCTCTGCCTTTGATTGTTTTCACGTTTCTTCTTAATATGTCTGGGGCCGGCGATTTTCGTGCTACAGGTACCGTTCCAACTCTACTTATAGTTTTTCACTATGGAGATCACATTCCAAAAGAAAAGAAAAAAGGTGTTGTCATTTGAAATTTTCGGAATCCTGTCACTGTAATTGTAACTGTTAGAGTAAACTATTATTTATCATATGATACTTGATGTAATTTAAAATACCTTAAACTAAAATTTCATTCAATTTCTGCATATGATAGCTAGAGATTCATATTTCAAGAATTTTTTTTATAATTACCTTTGTATTATATTTTGAATTTTAAAGTATGATCTATTGCCTATAGGTGGCAAATTACAATAATAAAATTCGGAATGTTTGCACATTTGAAAATTAATCCAATAAATATGTATAAAAAGATTACAACTTTACCTTTTTTTGAAATACTGAGATTCATAAAATAATTTTTTAATGAAACAGTTGGTTTAGTGTCAGGTCCTTTGGGAAGATTTTGAGAATTTTTAATTGAGAGTTTAGTTTCCTGTGACTTCCAAATGTTAGGATCAACGATTTTATTCAAATTTTCCCACACTTTCTTTGCATCTGCTTCTGAAGGAATATCAGATATATTTTGAAATCGAATCAGTTGCTTCATACTTTTCAGTGCATTTTTTCATTAATAATTGAAAGGTCTTTAGAAGAAGTTTTTGCTGTTGGTTTTAATTCTCTAACAATACCTTCTCTTTCAGTAACCAGCATAGTCTCATTATCATTTGTCTCATTAAATGTAACAAAATAAGTGGCAATAATGTTTGACTTCTTCCTAAGATATCCTTCCTGTGACAACAGACCTAAAATAAAAAATAAAAATACACATTATAAAAATACACACAAGAAATATATGAGACATTATCAACATGGAAAATAACAGTTACACAACTACTAATTTAGATGAACGAATTATTCATAGAAAGAGAGGATAAGATTTCTTAAATTTATTCTGGGCATCTTTAAACATACTTTTTTTTTCAACTTTTAAGGCAATAACATTACTAAAATTGTGAACTATTGTAATATTTTGCACTTTTCCGTAATTTATTAGGTTACAGAATACTTCCAAAATGTAATGTTATTGCTGAAATTGTGTTTGAAAACATCATCTCGATCAAAATCAAAACAAACATAGATAAAAAAAAAAAATAATAAATTTATAACAAAATTTGTATTAAAGTCTATTATATAATGGATTTAGAGCTTTTGTTGAAAATAACTAATTAAAATTTATAATTTTATATTTATATACGGTATTTATGGAGTACAATTTTTCAAATTGTGAAACAAAATTATTACACATTCATTGGGCAAAATACAACCCATTCTTAATGAATAGACGCTAGTCAAACATATCAAATGATCTAATGACATATTCCAAAACACATAACACTAGGATGAAATCGAAAATATTATATATTTTTTAATAAAGTAGGTCAAGTCATATGTTAAACGACCCTGCTCATAGACTACTAGTGTCTAATGGAATGCAACTAAAGACTCACTGGTCTGGAAACATGAAGATGATAATAAGGTCAAGAGGATAAAAAAAAAAAAAAAAAAATTGGGGAATTTGTTTTCTTAGTATTGGGATACATATAAAATGATATGGCTGTTAAGATATTTATTAGTTTTCAACAGCTATTGTAATTAATTAATTAATAAACAAATTAACAAACATGTATGTATGTATACACACACACACACACACACATTTATATACACACACACACATAAATATATATACACACACATCTACATACATACACACACATCTACATACATACAGACACACATACTATATACATACACACACATACTACATGCACACACACATACATAAACACACACATACTACATACACATACATAAACACACACATACTACATACGAAACACATACTACATACACATACATAGCACACACATACTACATACACATACATAGCACACACATACTACATACACAACACACATACATCGCACACATATATATACATACAACACACACACATACATCGCACACATATACATCGCACACATATACATACATACAACACACACCCATACATATACATACAACACACACCCATACATATACATACAACACACACCCATACATATACATACAACACACACCCATACATATACATACAACACACACACACACATATATATATATACATACACACAAACACAAGAAGATTGAAAACTGGCAGGAAAGAAAAGTACTGTATCTAACCTGTATCTCTTAAATGCTTGATCTTCAGTATTTCTATAGTAAGATTTTCCGGGAGTCTTGAAGCTGTTATATTTATGTTTTGAAATTTAAAATCCAATTCACTTGAAACAACTGGATTGAATTTGGGAAATCTAAGAATACAAATTATTATTACTTTTGTGACATTGTAAATAAATATAACAATCACCTCTTATTAGATGAATACAAGCACAATTAAAGTAATTAGAAATTTAATTCACAATAAAAGTAGAAATATAACAAATTACAAATATTACATAAAAATACACTTGAATTTTTGCATTTATAACCATTTCTAGTTTCCATTTCGACTTAAAATGTTGATTTTTAATAACATGCATAGACAGAAGAACAAACATATATAAATTATTTGACAAGTCAATGCAATTAATATAATTAAGAATTTTAACTAACAAATAAATAAAATCATTTAAAAACTGCCAGCAATGTTCTAAGTAAGGTAAGATCAGCAAGATTCGTATATACATCAATCAATATCCCAGGAAAATTATTTTTAGAATTCAAACAATGAATTTTCAATTTTCAGTTTTTCAGAAATGCAGCATTGAAAACAGTTACTATAGATTTTGCTTACTTCTAAAAAGTACTGCCAAAAAAGTACAAAGAATGGTGTCATTAATATGATATAATTCTTATGTTTGCTAGCAAATTATGCATTATAAAAGTAGCAGCAACTATGAATTACATTGGAGCAATGAAATAGTTTTTTTAACCTTAGCAATAAATACATGAATTTTCAAAGTAAAAAAACAATTTAAAACAAAAAGTATTAAAATAATTTTTATAAAAAAAATTATTGTGGAAAATTGTTTCATGCTTCTTTTTTACAGATTTAACTTTTAGACATTATTTACAAAAAAATTTAATCGCAGATATACATATTAAATAAAAATCAGCTACCTTTTTTCCTCAGCAAATGCTTTAAAAGTATATGGTTCTTCTGTTATAATTGTTTTAGTTTCATTTTGAGATTCTGCGGTAGGAATAGTAGTTGAAATTTGTAAAAATTTAGTGAAGACATGAAGAGTGATTTTCCTCTGCAATATAAAATGACTTATAAATAATAATAAACAATTGAAAACTTTCATTAAAAAACATTTTTGATGACTTCAAAAAAAAATACTTTCTGAAAAGAATAATGAAGAAAAATCTAGACAGTTATGATTTAATATCACAAAGAAGCCCATCAATAATATATATGTGTAATATATATAAATAAATAAATAGTAACAAAATTTTCTATAATTTGTTTAGTTAATTACATCAATTGGGAATATATATATATATATATATATTTAAAAATTCATTGATTAATTAAATTTCTATGTCTAATAATATTGATAATTATCTTAAACTTTACAATTGCAAAACAATTATTGCAAAACTTACGTACCAACTTATTAAAAGCATTATATGAAAAATAGAAATAAAATAATACATACATAATAAAAACATACATATAGTCTGTAATTATATTATAATTAAAATTACACAATGATTTATGTTTGGCATAATAGCAAAATTTTCTTGGATTGTATATAAAATATATTATTTTAATGACAGTTCTTAAGAACAAAAAGTTAGCAAGCAATTTTCAATTACCCCCAATGACAAATAAACAAAAATGCCAAAAGTATAAAAATTTCTCATACAAAGCATAAGAAAATGCATGCAAAAGCATAATACTTTTTTAATTAATTTCATACAGTTTTTTTTTTTTTCTTTATAAAAACATTTAACAGGTCAAGAACTTTTATTGCCTCAAATAAGAAATAACTTCATTCAATTCAATTACTTCCATCATTTAATAACAAGTAGTGATACATTATATTAATGAGATTATATTGACTAAAATTATAAAAGAATACAAATGTAGTCTTTTTACACTATTTAAAAATTGGCATTATTTTATTTCACAATATGTAATTCATTAATGTTTTTCCATTAACTCAATCAGCTTATTCTTTTGAAGATGCCAAAGATACTAAAAAAGTGAGATCAAAAGCTTCTTTCATTATTTCAATTGTAATTTATAGTGCATGTAGGTCTTAACTAAAGTGTCAACTGATCAAAGTAGTAGGATTTACCTCTGATTAATTTTTGAGAACATTGAATATATTCACAATATGATCAATCAATAAGAAAATACACATTGTATTCAAATTATCTATTTTTGAATTTATGATCAAAGTTAGTATATTGGAACATAATTATCTCATTATGAAGTATTATAAGGAGAAAACGCATTATAAGAGACAGGCTGATAATCACAGCAGTAGAATCAATAGGTATCTAGAATAATTTATGGATGCCAATTTTTTTGCATTAAGAGATTTACATTGACCAGGAAATAAGCTTTGGTATCAGTGATGAAAATTACTTTTTATTGAAGATACAGGTTTACCAATTTTCTCATTAAACATTTTAAATTCATTTTTTTCTTTCCTTTCTTATAACTTTTGTTTACAGCAACTCCTTGTAAATAAATCATTCCAAAGATAATTCAAATTGAGTTTTTGTGCAGATAGAAAATTCAGTACCTATTCCAAGTAAATTTTTGCCTTCTGGTAGAATATAACTAGTTAATGATTTATGCATCTTAGTTAAGATTATTTTCACATTTACTAACGACTAAGTGACAATGAAATTATAAAATATAAATCCTAAAAACAAAATTCTTTATTACGATAATTAATAAATTTATTGATTGTAAAATAACAGGATAACAATCAAATTTTAAAAATATATATTTTACTCATAAACAACTCAATTAAAACACTGAAAGGTTTTAAAATAACAGAAAATGTTCAACAAATACAATTTAAGTTTTCTACTAGATAATTTTACATTTGTTAGTTTCATTAAAAGATAATAATGAAATATACATAATAATATAATCTAATTGATTATCAAAATATAAAAAATTTTTTACTTGAAATTGCTCTTTTCGAAATTCTCCTTTAAAAGTGATGGTCAAATTAGTAGCATCATGATTGGGATAAAGGACTATTCCAATGATTGAATACTTTAAAGAAACAGCTATTGTGCGAATGACAGGACTTTCTTCATAAAACCCCCAGATATTGTGTAGTTTGCCTTTAAGAAATCAGTCATATTAAAGAACCCAACAAATTCTCCTAAAGGAAATATAATTGTAATAATTATGTATGTAAAATCATATTAACATAAAAATTCATTTAAATAAAAGCAAATTTTCACATTGAGTAATTTTAATATTTGTTTTATATGAAAAAAAAAAATCATAGGAATTCAATTAAATTGGAATATCATGACAATTCTTGATAAAAAAAAACAAATTTCAAATAGTATTAAATCAAAAGAATTATTCTTCAGACATGAATGATAAATTAAAATATACTCCCCATGATAATAAAAATAAAATAAAATTTTCATATAATTAAAAAATATATTTTGTAAAACAATTTTTGAAATCAAAAAGTAACATAAGAATTAAAATCAGGGCAATTTCATTAAATAATTATTTTGATATACAATAATAATTTTAAAATATGCTGATGATTAAAAAAAAAGAATATTTCACATGAATTTTATGAAAATAAAAATCTAAATCTTACCATCTGGTAGGTAATAGTGTGACTGATTTGGAGATAAAATAATTTGTGGCATTTCTTCAAAATTGTCCAATCCACAATCACCTGCATCAAATCCACATTCTCTAATATTACAAGCCTGAAATAATTAGCATATATTAATAATATTAACACACTTAAAAATAATACTATATATATGATGTATAAATGTATTTGTAATATTTATTAACTTATGAATTAGAATTTTTTATGAATTTGTCAAAAAGTAGATAAAAAATAAATGTTTTGAAATGGTTGAAAATATTTTTAAAAACATATTTGGCAAAATAAGATCCTTATACTAGCTTTCCATATTTGTGTGCGAGTATCACATAATTAATACAATATTTGATATGGTAAGGAACTGTTCAGTGATTATGTTTAGTAGTCATTAGGAAAGCAATTTATATTATAAAATAAAATGACAAGAAACTATAACAAATAATTGAGAGAAACAACATATTAGATTTATGATTCTCCCATAAAAAAAATGAATCTACAAACATTTTAATTTGTTTATGAAACAAGTCAATATGCATTTTAATTTGTGTAGTTTACAAAATATATACATCAATATTTTAAGAAAAACTAAAATTGCTAAAATGTATAGTGTGGCTAAACAATGCATAGAAAGCTTGGCATTTTTTAGGCAAAATATGAAAAATCTTTTATATTTTATGTATAGACATACATAAAATGGCAAATTTTATTATAAAATTCTTTCCTTATAGATCTTTTATAGCAAGTAGGTTCAAAATTTTTTTTTTATTTTGTTTTCATCAATAAGAAAAATCTATAGTTTTTTTTTTGCATTTCTTTCATTTTTATGCATGTCCTTTCAAGACTTTGTTTTAACAAAGTCTACATAGCATTTGACATTTTATAGAATGCTTAGGAAAGTACATAAAACAATTAAGATATTTCATATTATGCCCAAAAAGAGAAGCATTATATAAAATGTCTACTTTTCATACATTTTCCATAACATATAAATATCATATGGAACATTCTCTCATTTTTGTTGAATTTTCATTTTTGCTGAATTGCATTAAGAGCATTTTCCCATGTTGTTGGAACTCAAAGAGTATTTAACAATGCGTGTATAAGCATTTAACATACTTGAATATATATATATATATATAACATGTTTATTATTGAAATTCATAAAATGCACACTATGAAATGTGAAAGCAGTACTATCCATCTAATGACCATAAAAAAAATGGTCACATTTTCACTCCTAAAATTAAAAGATATTATTAGATAATCTAATATTGCTTGGCGGTGTTTTTTTTTTTCTTTTTTTCCTGTTCAAAAAAGTAAAATTCAACAAGTTTGTACAAACAAAATGTACAGAAGATACACTAATTTACATTACATATAGTTTACCTTATCACAATATCGATCAGCTAACCAGGTATCTGCACATTCAACATTGCAATAGTCTATAAAGAAAAATATTTTATTTTTATAACTTTGCCAAATTTACGACGAAAATGATAAAAATTCAAAATAGCTAAAATAAAACATGTGGAATTATAGTATAATAAATAAATATATATAAAATAAACAAATAGCAATAAATTAAATATGGTATTAAATAATTCCATATAAACTTTTTAAAATGTAGCTGACTTATAAAATTGCATTTTAAAAATATATTTTATACTTTTAAAAGGGCGGATGTGGAAATAACTAGTGACTCCACCCTCTTGCTGAATGCCTAATGCCTGGTGGGGCAGCATAGGATTATCTGCTGTGCAGTCCCCTCCATCCCATTGGCATTGGGAGTTGTTGCACGGTTTGTCACAGTAGCCATCACGGATCCATGCATGAGGACAATTATCAGCGCAATTGGGGACAGGCCACGACAGATACACCTGCAAAAACTGTTATTTCAACATGATGTGGTATCCAACAGAAATTTCCCAATATAAATAAATCTTTATCAGATTTTTCACACATGAATTGCCCCTGCGGGTCATATTCTGTGAAAATGCAAAGTGTCACAATTCATAATTTTCTTAAAATAAAAGGCAACTTATTGCTTAGGTTGCAAAATTTAACCTTTTTTACGGTATGTCATTTTTTAAACTAGAATAAAGCATTGATGAATGCTTTTTTCTCACACAATATTCCTACAAATACATTAATACTTTTTCATCTTCAAGATGCCTTTTAATTAGACTTACACAATCAATTCTATCAATCAAAAACCAGGTATTGAAAGGTTTTCTATTAAAATCTGTTTTTGTTGTTTTATATTACTTACTTTATAAATTATTACATTATGTTCTCTGCCCATAAATAGGGTGATAAAATTTATAAAAAATAATATGGTTGAATAATTTATACTGCCTAATAATAAAAAGAATAATTTAGAAATGAGATATTTTAAAGAATTCTCTCTTGATTTTTTTTTTTTTTAAATGGACCACAATTTTTTTAAAAAAATCAGTAGCCTTTCAGATAAACTGGAAACATCAGCATGGGTAACAAAAGCAGAAACTTTATTAAAATTTTTTTGGATTAGTTTAAGGAAATTACCCTGTGACCCTTAGTATGGGTAAAGAAATCCTCTGGCCAAACGTCCTTCCCAAACATAACATCATCATTCAAGTATATAAATTTTTGAGACAAATTTGGAATCCTGTGCAGATGACATTCAATGGCAGGAGAACTGAAAGTTGGAAGGTGACTTTTGTTAGGGAAAATCTCCTATAATGAAACCAATTATTAGTTGCAGTAAAAAATAAAACAAATAAGCATGTTAATAATTTCATATCAATGATTTTTATTTTTAAAACAATTTTTATTCCTCATTAGATAATGTAAATATATTGAGATGCTAATATCAAATGAAATTTTTCAGTAATAGTTGATGCTTGTCAGTAATGGGATAGTAAATGGCATAAACACACCCTTTACCTTCCAATTCAAATGACCCCAACATCACAGAACCCACATTAACTAAGATGCACATTTGCACTGTAATTGCATTACAAAATATTTTAAAGCTTTTTGAAGTGAAAGCATAAGAATTGTAAAAACAAAAAACTTCAGAAAAATTTACAACAAAAAATTATGTCAACAAATACTAAACTTATCTATTAAACTATGTACTCCTTTAAGTTAAGATCTTGCTGATTAATTGTTTTTGATAGCATATAAAAACTATAACAGCAGCACTATTAATAACACTACATTATTGAATAAGATTGAACTTCCTTAATTACTAAAAAAAAAGAATTGCATAATATTTCCTATTTGGAAAAAAAAAAAAAAGCCGGAAAAGATATTCATGACAGCTGGTACCAGTCTACTTGAAATTAATGAAAGATTTTTTTTATTGCATAAAGTTAAAATAATAATAATAATAATAATAATAATCCCCAAATTAACATTTTTTAAATAATTTGTATGGGAATATTACTTTCATAAATCATATATATAAATTAGTTCATGTGATCTGAGAATTATAGCAGGAAAAATATTATAAAAAATCAATATTTATGTGCTAAAAATTTAACTCCATTTAAAGTCCAATGTATTTATGAAGTACACTAGCATGAATATTTTTTCATTTTATTGAAGCATAGCACAAATTCTTCCAATTCAAAAAGTGATACATTTTAATATCACTATTTTTTATGCCTGACTCATGGCTCAGTGACAACGTGCGCTGCTAGGGCTGAGGTTCAATTCACTGGCGGCTTTGTGTTAAACACTGTTTCAAGAAATGAGGAGACTCGATGGTGTTCGTGATGTTCATCATTTTGCCTTGTTAGTCGGACTGCCTGATGGGAGTTTTCCCCTTTTTCTCCCATACGATATACAAATGCGGGGTATTTTCCCTAAAAGTTTTCCAGAAAACGCTGCCCTTCTTCTTCAGCGACACAGAGCCAAGTCTGACTTCCACCTACAGGTGCTCCATTACAACAGAAGCCACCCCTTTCCCTCCATCCAGATTACTCAAGGGATGTTCATCTCACACTGCAGGATACTGAGGATTAAACACAAACACACATAATTTTTTATACCCTTTTCAATACCCTCTATTCTTTAAGCATTATTTCTTTCAAGAACATCTTCCTTTGAGATATTAAAAGATGTTGAATGGAAGGAGATCAGGTGAATGAGCTGGATGAAGCCATTTAAGTTCAAACATTGTTTTATATTTAGAGCTTTGGATATTGGCACATTGTTGTGGAATATTTTTAATTGAAATTCTTCACCCAAGATCTGTTGACAAGAATTCCAGACAAATAAACAAGTTTATTGATTATTCTTCCGTATTGATTTAAGAGTTTCAGGATGTCCTAAATGAAGTTGATTTGCAAGCGATCATTCATAATTCTGGCACAGACAAATCATTGCATGTTTGTTCTTAGAGCAAATTCCATGTAAATTGTTTCAGCAAGCATTCATATTTACAAAAAGTAAAATAAAATTTCACAACTGTGCATTTTTTCAACCATTTAGTCATGAGTTGCCAGACTGATGCAGAAAGATTTTAACAAGAAATGTCTTGTAGCAGAAACAAGTACTACAATGAGTCTTTACCTAAAATAATGATACATTTTTCTTTTGATTCTGTTTGTAATTGCATAATACCTTTCATAATTTTTTAATTATAAAATATTGAAAGAAAATTTCTTTTTCAGAAAGATATTTAAAATAATTATTTACTTTTAATAATTAATTAATCTACATCACTTTTTACTAAACAAAAATAAAAATAAGTTTCATACTTTTTAAACAAAATCTGAATGAATAAATTTAATACAAGTTGTAAAAGATTCAATTTTACAATCCTACTAATGGTCTGAACATATTCATAATGCACCGAACATTAAAAGAAACATATACACAAAAAAATTTATTTTGTAGATGTTTAAATTTGTTTTATAGATGAAATCTAGGATTTTTTTATTCACAAAAAAGAAATTAAAGGTCACATATTCACCTCATGAGTTACTATGGTAACTGATGGATCATCAAGATTGAGCCAATAGGGAATTTGACCATTGGTAATGATGTAGATGTGCTGCACCCAGGGTGCATGCTTTTCCAGAGATCTTAAAGAATATCTCAATTCCTAAAATTAAAATGCAGGAACAAATTTATATTTTGTTGAAAAAAATTTTAAACCTAAATAATATGTTAATGAAAACCTTATCATACCTCATTATCTGTAAAAACGACTAGCAGATATATCTTCATGATCCTGAAATTTGAAAATTAAATACATTAAAAATATTTTAAATAGGTAATTAATTTTTATTTACAACCATAAAAATTCCTATAATATCTACTAAATGAAATCTGTATTCATTAAAGGAAAAAAATGTTTAAACCACTGAAGTATATTATTCATGTATCCCAAATTTGAATGAATTCAGTTATTTTTTAAAAATTTTAAATAGTTAAATTTCCTTCTATGTGCTCATTATTCGAAAGATAATGTGCATAAAATGCATAATATAATCTTTAGTAATTAATTTTATATATTTTAGAAATATTTAGAGGAACAACACAAAAATAAATTCTTTTACGAAAAAAAAAAAAAGTTTTAAACAGTTGCCAAGAAACTGCAAAAAGCTAGCGGTTATAATTTGCATAACATAATTTTTTTTCAAATCATAAAGATTACTATTTAAGATTGATATCAAAATTCAAACAAAAGTTATTGATTGCTGAAAAAAAAAAAAAAAAGAATATAAAATGATAATCAGGTAAAAGAACACTTATTATTTTAAATTCTCATATGTTAAGACCTATTGGTTTAACATATTTTCCTACTAAATTTTTAAAGTCTTTCCAAAAAGTACATATACATATTATACAATTATATACTTAATAGAAATAAATATTTCTTCAAATATTTAATTATTTTTTTTAACAATTTATGACTCTTAAAATTATTTTAATAGAATGAATAACACTTACTGTTGGCAGTTCAATGACTAAATAAGCAGAAGCTACAGATGCAACTTTATTTTCAAATGTAATGTTAGTCAATTTTAAAATCGTATCTAGAGCTTCAGGATCATTTAAAGTAAGAACAGCTAGACTCTTTTCCTCATATATAAATACCTTAACAAAAAATACAATTCTTTTTAAATCAAAAGCAAAATTATAAATATATATCATAGCACTAAAAACACCATAAATCCGAAGAAGTTACCATTTCAAGGTAATCAAAATTATTTTTAGAATGCCCATTTACAGAATTATTACACAATTGAAAGTAAAAAAGGATTAATATTTATTGTATAATGATTGAATTCAAAAATAAGCTATTTAATTCTCAAAATGAAAATGTTCTACACTACACCATGCAATGAAATTAATTATTACATAAATAAGGTTAAAATTAAATTCAAAAAGTAGCTTTATTAATTTGTACTTAAAAAAAATAACAAAAAAAAAAAAATGTATCCACAAATAAAAAGAAGGGTCCAGCAAAGGAGAGATAAAAATATTTTAAAAGCCTACTACAATAATTAATTAAAAAAGTCCGCTAAATGAAGCAGAAATTAATTTTAAGAGAAAAATGTATTTTAATGCAAATGAAATATTTGGTCAAAAAAATCTTTTGTAATTAAAAAAAAATTTGAGACTAATATTATTATAAATGAAAGTTTATATTTATAGGAGAAAAAAAATACTAGTTTTAGAAGTTGATGATAATAGTAAACTGTAATAGTAACAGGTTCTTTACCATGGCAGTGAACCCCTGACACTATATTCTGACTCCAATTTTAACTTTGCTAATTAGACAGTACAACTATTAAATTAAAAGTAATTACATGTTATAAAATTTCTGTTCTAAATGGGAAGGGCATAAAACTGCTTACTTGAGAAATAGTTGTTCTAATGCTGGGAAGTAGTTTTTCTAATATGTTATCAACTGAGTAACCATATGGAAGTTGCGTTAGGAAAACTGCATTGTTTAATAACACAGTACTCTGAGATCCCCAATTGTCAGTAATGTATGCTGTACTCAAAGTATAATTTTGGCCTTCTAAAGAAATTATTTTCTTAGACAGGACTTGTTCAGCTATTGTGAAAAAAAGATGTTAAAAATATCAAAGTTGTTAACATAAAATTCAACTGCTACATATACAATTATAGATATACAGAAAATTTATTAAATTAATAACAAAACAAATGAAACTTAGATGAACAGCACATAATGCAAAGAACAAAATTTTCCAGCCTGTCTTCTATTGTAAAAATTAAGATCATACTTTTACCATTAATTTTTCAATTAAATTCATACTTTAATTTATATTTATTTAAAAAAGGCATCATTAAAAGCATAAAATAAACAAAATAAAAATAAATAAGGGAAAACAATAATTTAAAATTTACCTGAAGAAAGGTCAGGAAAAATCAAGACAGTTATATTTTCAAAACTTTTATGTGGCGAAGCAATCACAAAAGTACCCGATAGATGTTGGAATACCACATCAGTCTCTTCTAAATCACTCAGAATTAAAGAACTAGGAAGTTGGGGTTTGACTAGAACCATGTGAGACTTGATACAATTGGAGAATGAACAGCTGAAATGAGTTTGAAAAAATAGCTAAAATTAAAATATTTATATAAATAATTTGTTTTAAATTAAATTAATTACAAACAAAAAAATTGAGATTTTAACAAATTATGGAAATTTCACATATGAATGGTGTTAGTACTAGGATTGCATATTGTTAAGTTTTTCATATCATGATGCATTATGAATCATCAATAAATTGCCACAATTTATCGATGATGATGTATATAATTAAAACAATTAATAGACGACTTACTATATTTATGCAAATGATACACTGTTTAGTTGTGTTTTTTTGTATATATTTATATTATTCAACCAATTTATGCACAGTATGGCTGAAAAATTGTTCAGTAAATTTTGTTAAAAATCTATGTAATTTGTATAAGCAAAGTTAAAAAAATAGTAAGGGAAAGAAAATCTTACTTCATGCGAGAGTTCAGAAATCCATATTCTTCTTTGGCTTTGGATAATTCTTTGAGAAATGCAGGATCAGAGCCATTTACCCAAGTATATACTACATCTATTGGAGCATATTGACATAATCTACAGTTTAAACAAAATTTTCAAATATTAATAAACATGAAAGAAAAAAATACAGTGATATAATGATATCATATATAACGATGCCCAATTGTTGGTAGTATTACTTTTTTTGCTATGCACCACTTCCATTTTTAAATACAAACACAAAATAATACAATAAATAGTGATATGCAAGCTACTAAAATATATAATTATAAAAAAAAAAATTTTAAATAAATTTGAGAATAAAATTGATGAAAGATGAAAAAGATGTTTTCTTAAAAGATTACTGAAATATTTCCAAACAATAACAGCTGAATTATAAATGAATTTAATTTTTGATAATAAATCAACCCTGCTATATTTGGTTTCAGTTCATCAATTGAAAATTAGATGGCAGTTAATAGATGTACGTTGAAAAAGTTTATTCGTAAATACAGCATGCTAATTTTTTTTGCAGAAAAATATAGTTTTAAATTCAATATACATAATTTAATAAATCAATTAATTAGACATATACAATGTGTTTGTATATCTTTGGTTTCATTCTGGGGATATTTGATATATTAAATAATGCAAACATATAGCAAACATGCAATTATGTATAACTATTTTTAAATAAAAAATTGAAACTTGAGTGGTGAAGATAATTTCTAATTAGAAAAGATATAAACTAATATAAAATTACTAACATTGCATAAAATGCAATTAACTAAATAAATTGTCATATAGTTATTAATGGCTATCAAAAAATAAAATAAATTCTAATTAAAACACAAGCATTTAAGGAATCTAAAAACTATGCTATCCTTGTAATATATTGAAACTATAATAAGCAGTTATCACTTTTTGAAAATATATTGTTTTTTTTTGCATAAAATATTAATGACAACACTGCTTAATTCAATCAATATTTTCGAAAGTGATGACACTGAAGACAGTTGATAAAATCAATTTATTTTCTCCTGAAATTTTTGGGTTGGGACAGCCACTAGATAATGTGTTGAGTTTTGGGAGTGAGAGAATTTGGTTTGCAACTCAATATATAAAACTAAATTAAAAACAAATCAAGTGTATGCCAGGCATAGATATAATGAATTAGTAGGCTAGAAAATTCCTTCTTGTGTTCAAGGAGAAGTATGTGTTTCTCAGATGACACTGTTAGGGGTGTTTGTTATAAAATATGATAGTAAAATGCGAGTGCTATGCATCAGACCTCCTGAGGAATGCTGAATCTGTCTGCCATTCTAGAGTCAAATGACAACACATCTGATATTTGAAAATAAAAATATCATTTAAATTAAACTTCCTTGAGATTTTCAGTTCATATTAAATAAAACTAATGTTTACACTAACTATAACTAAATATCAAAAATCTGTCATTATTTTCTAACAATTATTTAAACATTTACTAACGTGTTTTTGAAATTTTTCCTCCAATATTGTTACTGTAAGGGCTGAAAACAACTGAATACTTTCTGACTGAATACTAATACTGACTGAATACTAACTGATATTTGAAAATAAAAAATATCATTTAAATTAAACTTCCTTGAGATTTTCAGTTCATATTAAATAAAACTAATGTTTACACTAACTATAACTAAATATCAAAATCTGTCATTATTTTCTAACAATTATTTAAACATTTACTAACGTGTTTTTGAAATTTTTCGCTCCAATATTGTTACTGTAAGGGCTGAAAACAACTGAATACTTTTCTTTTTACCCATTCCATCCATGACTAAAAAAAACAACAAAAATGTTTAATGTCTAAATATTAATTTATTTTAAAAAAATTTACAAATAATTAATTATGGGTTAATTTAAACATGAAAAAAGTAAAAATTTTCAATAATCATCATTAATACAAATGAATGAAAACCAGCAGAATATATATATTTCAAATGAATTGTTCTTATTGATAAAATTATAAAATACAAATAAAAATAACCTTTAGTCATTTCAATAGAGAAACATTTCAAAATAATCTATCTGAATTAACTTTTTTTAGTAATTAAATACTATAAGCGGTTAAAATTTATTAAAATATTATATATAAAATTTATGTTTAAAATTTAAATGCTTATTAAAATAAAAAAGTGGCTTTATATATAATTTTTAATTTAAAATTCACATTCATTTTTATTTCATATGAGATTAGTAAAAAGGATCATGTTTTAAATGAATTTTTATATTGTTTATAACAAACTTTTTAGTTCTAAATACCTGCATTTTTTTAGCTCTACTTAGGCAATTCTTTTGACATACAATTAAATGAATTTCTTCTAAGTCAAATAATAGTAGGTTTAAGTTATCAACATTTAATATTGTGTTATGTTGTATATCAGATAGAAAAAAATGAACTTAGTATAGCAAATCATTTACTGAATAGTTTATCATTTTACCCCTTTTTTTTTTTTTAACTATCCAAGCAATCAAAAGTTTCAATCTTATAATTTCCTTTAGTTATGGAATCGTACATGTCCTTCATATACGATAGCTAAGAAATTTGTAGTTACTTTTCATTTTAGAAGAATTAAACTGAGAAAATATTCACTTTTAGGTATGAATAGATTTTTAAAAACTTGTAACACTATTCTCCAATTTTTTTTTTTTTTTACAGTTCTAACACTATTTTTACAAAACTACTTAAAAATCAAAAATTTAATTTTCAGAAACATTGCAATCTAATTTTGAATTATGAAAATTGGGCCAAACTTCCACGATTAAATCACTTATTAAGTAACTTTATGCAAATCTCTCAAAAATTTGCATTGGATATAGTAGTTTCTAAAAATTATAGTTAGAAAACTTTTTAATAATACTTTAAAACTTTTTACATAATACACAAACTAGTTGAAGTTGTTACAATTAAGTTGTGTAAATAATTAAATGCATCAATTTCCAACTACTCATTTTAGATTAAAAATCAATGGTTCAAAATGCTTAAAAATTAAAGAAACTAGCTTTATTTACTAAAATTTCAGAAAATTGCTGCATTACTTATAAAAAGTTTATAACAATGTAAAAATATCATAAAAAGCTTTTTTAAAGTACTGCAGTATTTTTTTTTGAAATTTTAGTTAATAAAACTAGTTTATTATTATTGTATCTTCCTCAAATGATTTGCATATGCAAGTTATTTTTATTTAATCATATATAATGTTCACTATTCCAGTGATTTGCAGCTTCTAGCTTGTAATAGACCTTACTTAATGAAAAAAATGTAGCATTAATAAAATAAAAAATGATTACAAAATATGGATTTTAAATAACAGGCTTTTCACTTACATTTTTAACGAGTCTAGTTAATGTTACACTTTACCAACTAGTTTTAATATATTAGGTTTCAGTAAAAAGATAAATCGTTTATAATATTTTTAACTGAAAGAATGAATTTGTTTTTATTCTGGTAATTATTTGCATTTTTGTTAATGGAACCCCAAGTAAATGCAAATAAGCTCATCAAAAATTTAGAGTGAACAGTTTAAATCATGATTGGTAATGATTTTCTGTGAAATTTGCCTTAATGAAAAAAAGATACCAAATTCAATCAGTCTATAAAAAGTGGAAAATTTTAAATATAATATCAGATGTCTGAGGAACCCCAATAAAGGCCAACAGAGGACAGTTTAAGAATATCTACTTTTTATTTTTATTATTTTCAGTTTATTTAAAAATTAATAAACTTTAAAAGTTTTTCTATGAAGCAGTAAAGAAAATTTTAGTTGTAGTACATTATAAAATTAAAATCTTCACAATTCTTTTTATTACCTATAATCTTATTAAGTGTTTAATAATAAACTTTCTAGTTTCAGGGATAATATCATTTATTTATTATTTTTTAGCAGTACTACATATTTTTAGCATATAAATATTGATATTATAATTATCTCTGAGGTAATGTTTATTTAATAATTATGTAAATTAATTTCAAAATAAGTTTTTTTAAAAAAAAAAATGTATACGTAAAATTTATATAATATTTGCTTATTTCTATATATATAAAAAAACATTACTTATTATTTTTTAAAAAAAGTGTTCTTAAAGGATATTATCGAAACCACACCCAACATTTACTATTTTAGAAAGATAAATAGATGATAAAGCAATTTTATTTAATACATACTTCACCAAGCGAAGCGCCGACACAAACAGAATAATAAAGCCAATAAAAAGTAGTAAGAGAGTATGCTTCTTAGCCAATACATCATAAGTTTTACGCTGAAGAAGTTTACAAAGCAATTTCCCAAACATTTTTAACACTGTAAAATAAAAACTACAGATCACAGTGTTTTTTAAAAAGATTTATTTTCATATTTTTATTATACCATATTGATCCCATTGTTTAAAAATAACCTAAAACAAATTTTAAAACCAATGAACTAATTATGTGTGTAATTTTGGAATAAAACAATCTGTCTATTAATATTGATAGTTACAAGCGAGATTTTAAATAAAATGATTAAATAATTGCACAAACACATGTGATTACAAATTTTGAATCTAATGTCAACAAAGTTGAACATGAATTACAGTTAACGAATTTTGCGATCCTTTTTCTTTTAAATAATAAAAGTAAACTGAAACAAAAACACATAATATAATTAAAATTAATGTTAATTACATAAATATAAAATTAATTAACCGTTATTGGATGTGAAAATTTGTACTCATTATAAGCATATCATTTCAAATAAATAAATAAATAAAAAACTAAATCTGTAAACGTTAAATTAAAAATAATAAAATTATAACAATAATTGCTAAATTTAAAAATAAATTCATATATTTTTATTAGTTGTTCACAAAATTAAAAAATATATATATTTAAATATGGCAGAGTAGTGATAAAAATTACGTCATCGTGTTTACTAACACATCTGTCACTCGTTGTTATGGCGCTGTCGTAAACAAAGAAGAGGAAGGAAGTTTGGAATCATACTTACGGGAAAAATATTTTTAGTGTCACTTTTGGTTGTTTCATTATATTAAGAGAATGATTGTCAAATGAATTACATAAAGAAATATGAAAATTAATAAAACTGTAGTTATTTATGCAAAATACCTGGAAATTTTTAATGGGAGAAAGTTATTCGATAGATCCGTTCAAGTATGAACTTTCAATTGAAGGTATTTTATATTTTCTTCTAATATTAAAATTTTTTTAACAAGAATTTATTAACTAATGCTAAAATTAATAACGTAAGTTTTAAAAATTTTTTTTAATTCAATTTTAATTTTTGTTTTGAAGAAGAAATACCTATTTAAAATTATTTAATTTTTTTAAAATTAATTTCCATAAAGCATACATTTTCCTTGTAATATTTCTACGCACTCTTAAAAATATTTTTGCATTTTAGTAAAATTGTCAAGTAATAACTACAATAATTTGTAATTATACTTGATGATACGACAAATTATTGTAGTTATTTGACTTGACAAATAACTACAATAATTTGTATTTATTTCCATTTGTACGAACGAATTTGTACGAATTTGTTGATAACGAAAATATTTATAAGGAATTCATTGAAGTAGTTTATGAAACATGTAGTATTTAATAAAAAATAATAAAAAGCTTTGTGCTAGATAAAGAAACTGCATCATAGAAAAGCTAAATTTAAGTTCAAAAATTAACTAAAATTTTTTATATTTAAGTTCAAAAATTAACCTGTTTTTTAATATGAATTTTAAAGGCTATTTTGTATTTTTTTTGTACATGTATGCACATGTACATTGTTTTGTACATGTTTTATTTACTAATTTTTTTATTCACTTAGTTATAATAAATTAGCAATCGTCTTAATTTTCTATGACATCATCAAAATTTTCTTTATAATACATTTGTTATTAATTATATATGTATATAACTTATATGTCAACGAATAAATATTTAATTTTTCAAAGTAAACATTTAAACAAACTTTATTTTTTAAAATTGCAATTTACTGATATATTCTGTGTTAGAAAATGATTTTAAATATAGCACTTTTTCCATGTAATTTTTACATCCAATAATTAAGTATTCTTTATCATTTGTACTATTAAAAATTTACTAGTACTCTTCGGTGATGTCCAGAATTATTCAATATGTGTGTTTTTTCTGTTCCTAAAAATGATTTAGATTCTGGAAAATTGTCAAAAAAAGAAAATATAATAAATGAAAGAATGTACATTATTGAAACTTTAAAGTATGTGAAGTAAAATAGCTCTAAAAATTTTCAATGAGTTACATTCAGTAAAAAAATTATTTATATACGACACAATTGAAAATATAATGAAATAAATAAATAGTGTGTGGGGGTAGTGTTACTCGCGTCAGTAGCTTATCTTCAAGCTACACGTGCCCCCTTGGGTAGTGCTAAATGAGTAACAGTAGTGCAGCCCTTGCTTATGGCATAAAGATGAACTGCCTCCGTATTGCCAGCTTCATTAGAACAACAACAACAAATAAATAATATCTATATGAATGGGAGAGGAAGTAAATTTTAAAATTAAAAGAAGAAGGAAATTTCGTTCCTATGTAATTCATTTGTAGTGTAAGGAATAAAAAGTGGAATGGTTTGAAAATATAAAAATGTTAATAAACAGAAATCTGGTAAAAAAAATGTAAGAAAAAAATTAAATTATATGTTTCGAATCAGCATTGAGAAAATGCCGATGCCTATAAAATTAAAAAAAAATTATCTTTTGGTAGTGTTTTTACATATGTTGTTGTTCTAATGCAGCTGACAATACAGATACATTAATCTTTATGCCATAAGCAAGGGTTATGCACCGCTGTGATTCATTTAGCACTACCGAGGGGGGAACGTGTAGCTTGAAGATAGGCTACGGACGCGAGTAACACTACCCCTGCAATGCTCTACGATCCTATTAGACCGGTACCTACGGTTTAAAGTGGATTCCGAGCCACTGTGTTTTACATATTTAAACAAATAATAGGCGTCTAGAAGATGGGAGAAAGTGATCATCTGCAATTTAATGAAGTAACCCTTTTTAGTCTTTCTAGATATTTAGCAGGGCCTGAGTGGCCGAGTGGCTAGCGCTCTGGCGCTCGGTACCACAGGTTTCGGGTTCGAGTCCTGGCGGTGCCATGGGTGTTTGTAGTGGTTCTCAATCCACTTTGAAACTGTAAGTCCCGGTCCTAATAGGATCGTAGAGCGTTGCGGGGGCATTGTGACTCCACGTCCGTGGCTTATCTTCAAGTGACACGCGCCCCGTGAGTCATGCAAAGTGAGTAACGTCTGAGGCGCTTGCCTTAAGGCATCCAAGACCAAGCTGTCTAAGCATTTGCCAGCTGCATTAAAAGAAAAAAAGATGTTTAGCAAAACAAATTATAGTAAAATTTTTCAGAAGAAACTCAAATGGTTCATCTTTTATGATAATGGTTTATTATCATTAAATAGTAAGGTGTTAAATTAAACTAACCAGAAAGAGGTTTGAGAAAGTACCCTTTCCCTACGTTTCATGATTTTTGTTATAGAAAAGTGAACAATATGAAAAATAAAAATTTATTGAGATTACATCTTTTTTTCTTTCTCAAATAGTGTAGAGGTTTTTTTTATTCACAAAAGGAAAATATTTTCGTTTTATAGAAGAAATATGTGATTAAATCCTTACTCTGATACATTGACAGTGTTAAACTAATAATTAAGCTTGGTTTACATAAGAATGTTGTTCAAAGAACTAATTCAAAATGAAATTAATTTACATTTTGGATAAGCTATATAAAGGTATTGAATCAGTCTATACTTTTATTCCCAAGACTGTTAATGCATACATACAGGGTCGGATTTAGATAAAAAAGAGGTCCTCAGCTATTCCACTTATGAGGCCCTTTTCACCTCCCCATTTTTAAGTTTGTAAATTATTAAATTATGTTTGTTTATTATTCATGTGTGTAGAATTTCTCCTTATTTTGGATCCAGTGTTTTAGTGTTTACTGTTTTTAGAATAGTGTCATTCTAATTTTGCTATCAATTTGAATGTAGGCCCCTCTTGATCTTGAGGCAATAGGCTGAAGCCTAGTTAGCCTATAGGAAAATCCGGCATTGCATACAAACACGCATAGTACAGAAGAATACGTTAGAACTTAAAGTGTGCCTATTCCACAGAATAGCAAAATTTCGCCCCCATTGTTAGTTTCTGTTCTTACGTCATTAGTTAGCATCAGAACATAAATTGGTCTTAAAAGAAAAGAGAGGCCATAAAATATAAGCGAAACCTTGAGTCTCTTTCAGAGAGCTTTCTTTTGTTCAGCGTCCATAACGAACAATTATTTTCCGAACGAACAATTCTTCCAAAACGGAATGCGAGTGACGGAAAAATATCCGTCGTCCTTAAAAATCCTCGCTTGCTCTGACATCTCTGTTTTCTTCTCGTCTCCGCATCCATTGGTGTCCTCTTGCGTGAAACAGAATGAAAATAATTTCTCGGAATTGCAAAGCGTTCTTCTCTCTTCTTTATTCTTAGCCAGCGCCGTCCACGAGGTTGCAGTTGCAGTTATCACCTGCAACAGACGTGCGTCGCTTTTCTTTTTAAGTCAAAGAACGTTTCTCGATTTCGAATATTCCGAATCTGTTCGCTTCGAATGTCAGACGATTCTGCTTCTGTCAGAAGAAAGCTTCTTAAGAACTTGAATTTTTTTTTTTAAGGTAAATGTTGCTTTCTGCTGTACTGAAGTGATATTCAATTTCTCTTCATGTTCTGTTATTTATAATTAGTGGTGCAAACTGTATACTTTGCAATTTTCAAATTATTTTTATTCATATCACATCATTTATTGCTTCTGTGTAGTCTGTACTACGTATATGTCTGCCTAAATATTATGTTTACATTTTATGTTCTGTTTAGGCATTGTGACATACTTTGATTATATTTGAAAAAAATATAAATTATTTAATGCCATATTACCTGAAGAAAAGCAACATTATAACGTGATCGTAAATAGCAACTAGGGAGTAGAAATAGCATGGTTTCTAACAACAAAATTGTACGTATTCCTTGATAAAGTATTCCTTAAGATGTTATAATTAATTTCTTTTAGAGTTTACAGATTTCTTGTAGAACGTGTTTTTTCATATCCTGTTTTTGCATATTTTGTATGAATTTTAGGGTTCTGTTTTGATCTGCCAATGTAGTTCTTTTTTCCATTCAACCTTTTGATATTTGATTGTCTAATGTTTTTATTTCCGGACTATAAAAAGTTTCTACCTTTTTTCCCCCTTCTCTTTAGAGTTTGCATATGAAGTACTTCAGTGATTTTTTTTTTTTTTTTTTTTTTTTTTATTGCAAATGCTATGATGGGTTTTGCGGTTAAATAATTTGCGTGTGAATAATATGGCATTTCATTATTGTAAAATGATCCTGTTTCTAGTTTATATAGATATATTAATTCTGAAAATAGTTTTCATGAATAAAAACTATGCACAGGATATGCAATACAGCTAGCAATATCCTTTTTGACTTTTTGGCATTTGTTTTTAAACATTTTAAAACAAATTCATTGTGATTACCTTTATTGCTTTTTAATTCAATACATAACAATCTAACTTCATGCCGGAGGAAATCATTTATTTATTTATTTTTTTTTTTTTTTTATATATTTTTACAATTACATTGTTTTCAACATGTAAATATACATATAGTATAGTAAGAGAATTTCAATTTGATAAAACCATATTTTGTTTTTCATCAATTTTTGAATTTTGTGCGTAGCTTTAAAAAATGTTTTTGTTTATTTATTTCTATCGACAAAAATGATTTTCGGCTCCAGCAAACAAGAAGCCATCTCTAAAATCGGATAATCTGATATTGAGTAAAATTTAAACAATAAATGATTCAAACGATAGATCTCAAAAAAATCAGAATTCATTGCTGGATTTTAGGTCACGTTAATTGAACAAAATATTTCAATTATGTTTCAGTGTTGTGCAAAGAAAACCACCACACATAAATGTTTTTTGTTCTAATGCAGCTGGTAATATAGAGACGGTTAATCTTTATGCTATAAACAAGGGCTGCACCGCTATTACTCATTTAGCACAACCCTGGGGTACGTGTAGCCTGAAGATATGCTATGGACGCGCGAGTCACACTACCCCTACAATGCTCTGATCTATTAGACTATGACCTATGGTTTATAGTGGATTCCCCACCACTACAAACATCCATGGCACCGCCTGGGACTCGAACGCGAAACCTGCGGTACCGAACACCAGAGCACTAGTCACTCGGCCATCAGGCACCAGAAACACACGTAAATGATTGTTAAAAAAAACGCACACTATCAAGAAAGATAACGGTTTTGAAATAGATGTCCCAATAAATCTGGTGTTCTATGTTTTATTAAAATGCTAACTTTTTCCATATAATTAAAAGGTCCAGGGGAATTCTCTATTTCATAGAATGTTTGTACAATTCTTTTATATTGTAAATGCTATACTATAACGTAGATATTTAATAATGCGAAGGTCATACCAGAACCCACTCAACAAACTTGCCAACCGTAAAATGCAATAATAATTGCTTGAAAAGAAAACTAATACTCTGTCTCATTGTATTGCGAAAGAGATTTCCATCGATAAATAAGAGATGTCATAACAGGACTGACAAACAAGTGACTCTATTATAATCAAAAGCAATTCACAAAAATTGGATATATTAATAATTCATTTTTTTCTTTCTAAGAACGTTCAATATGATATATAATAAATAAGAATTAATAATAATGATAGGGTTTATAACGTTGAGGTTTGGTTTGCCTTTCTACGATCATTTTTGTTCATATAGGCTAATTAGACCGGGACCACCGCAGTTTAACGTGGGTTCGAACTTTTTAAAAAAACATCCCATGCCACCTCCAGGATTCGAACGGAGGCTTGTGGGACCAAGCCCAGAGTGCTATCAATTGGTCATCAGGCCGCTAGTCTGGGGAGTAAATATCATTGAGGGAGGTTTTTAATTGTAATTAAAATTATTTTAATTTTAATAATTGGCATCTTATCCAATCGGCCATCGGATACAGCCATTGGGCAGAATTGGCCTTAGCCATTGGCCAGAATAAGTCGAATAGCAATGCGTAAC